>JAECUM010031647.1:0-45385 GCA_016617855.1 Megalonaias nervosa
TTAACAATGACGATGAACAAGACGAGATCATGGACGTGGTTGATAAAAAAAATACAGCAGACCGACAACTAGACGATATAATGTTAAGTATCATATCGCCAAAAAAAAAAAAAAATAATAAATTTTAATTTTACTGTTGCCAAGCAACAAATATTTTGGCAATTTATATGAAACCTTTTCTTAATGTGAAAATTCTAGCCAACAAAGGAGCATAAAATACGATTTTATTTTTGTTAATATATTTAATTTAATGCCAGTCGATATTGCAAGAAAATTACATTTAATGTCGTTGTGTAGACCGGTCAGATGTAAATCTGTACTGCTAAAATATGAGCAAATTTATAACAATATTATTTCGATATATATTTAGTTGGAACCCAGCTGTTAAATTTATCGCTGTATCCTCTCCATTTAACTAAAATTTTATTACCTTTTTTCCTGATAACTTTTTCAATAACAAATATATCTTGCTCAGTTTTCTGCAGTTCTTGCTTGTAAAAAGTACCAGTTATAGGCTCACCCAATAAATCCTTCAGCGCGTATGTTACAGGTATTGTCAGTAAAACTTTATCAACAACAAATACTTCGCTCCAGTTTGGAGTAAATCCTTTTTCAAATGTTTTTTTCGTCAGAGAAATTCTAACTTTATCACCGACTTAAATTTATGTCTGCGGTACATGTTTTCATTTGCAAGGATCGGATTTTTAATTGCATCATTTGGTGACATTTTTATTGATCTGTGCTTGGTGTTATTATATTTATCAACAATCTGCGGTAGATCGTCAATATATTTATTTGTATTTTTAGCTGTCAAATGTTTATGTATCAGCTCGTTTAGTGTACGATTAAATCGCTCGACGATAACACTCTTACCTTCATTTCCTGTAACATATTTTTTGATGTCATTTTGCTCCAAAATCTACTCAAATTTTTTTATTAAAAAACTCCGCTCCATGATCGGTCCAGATTCTGTTTAGTTTTCTTTCTGTACTTATTATTATTTGTTTTAGTGCATCAGTAATCGATGTTCCTGTTTTATCCGAAACGGGTACACTAAACGCGTATTTACTAAAAACATCTACAACGTTAAAAAGATATTTTTTGTTATCGTCAAAGTGAGCAAGATTTGACACATCAACTAAATCTATCGCCCAGATATCGTCAACGGCATTTGCGACAACTTTACGTCGCAGAAACTTTTTTTAGGTTTGTGTAGCTCTGATGCCAGTGATTCCATCGCTCCGAGTCCGAGTTTATATTTTGCTCCAATAAATCCCTACACCAGCCTTCTATCAAGTCGTTCTCTGATTCCTTTTGGTTTCAAGTCGCCTAATTCATCTAGCATTACTTTATCGCAGCCGTGCTTATCTTGTTCGTTATCACGATAACAGATATCGTGACGCATTGCTATTGCATCAACTTGATTGTAAAGCTCTTGTCCGGGCAGCGGATTATCATTTTCATCTAGTTGTTTATCTAGTCATCTAGTTGCTTATATGGTCCGGTGTATTTATGGCCTGGTAATGTCCAACCTCCTTTTGGTTTTGGTAACTTGCCAACCAATTTATGCATACCTATACCTGTTCTAATTATTTCTCTGTTGTTGCACTTCTGACAGTACGTAACAATTTTATTTTGCTCCAGACAGAGATCTCTATCACACACTCGCATATCATTATTTATTAATCATCTTCTAAAATAACCTTGTCGCACATTCCAGTTCTGGATAATTTCTTTAAAAACGTACGTTTTCTTTTTCCATAGATTGCACAAATACTTTTCAGCATCATCCTATTATTTTTTGTTTTTTCTGTTGTTTCATCTTTATTTTCTGTTTTAGTTTTGCATTTGAGACAATATGTTGACATATTTCTTAGTTTAGATAAAATTAATTGCAATCTCATCATTAACGTGAGAAGGTTGATTGTCAAACTGTAAAATAAGTTTTAAAAAATTGAATTCAGGCTGGGACATTTGTTTTATAAACATTATACAATAGTATCCACAAGCTGATGTTCCAACTGCGTGAATCTGATTAGACGAATAATTTATTATTTTATATTTTTTGTTGATATATTTTTTACTACATCACTGGGAGGAATTCCAAATGAATCAAAATAGTTGTTATTGTAAACTGCTACCCAGTGTATGCCAGATCCTTCATTAAAATCTTGTATATTTTTATCACACACGAACCACCAGCTGGTGCATTGTCAAGTTCATCTTTGGAATAAACTCTGTATAAATTATTTATTTTTTAGCTTATCAAGTATATCGAAGTTACTTAACGCGGGCGTGATCCTGGTAATGTTAGTCCTCGACCTATTCCCAGCAGACTGGGCAACAGACTTCCTGCTACTCCCGCCAGTAATGGTCCTATAAATCCGCCTTTTTTGTTTTTCGCGGTCGCGTCTTTTTTTTTTTTTTTTTTTTTTTTTTTTTTTTTTTTTTTTTTTTTTTTTTTTTTTCCTTTTTTTTTTTCTCGTTTGTTGTCTTTCTTTTTGCTGTCTTTCGTCGGGGCGTTATATTAAAGTTTTAGACAAAAAATTTCTTTATACCGTCTCCAGAGACAGCCTTTTTTGTTGCGCCAGATACTGGGTCAGATGCTGCTGCTAATCCTAATGTACCAAGTACGGGCAAAATTTTAGGTATTAACGTTTTGGCTATTGTGGCTATTGCCGGACCAAGAAAACCGCCTCCGACCGCAATGTGGTGGGCCATTGCAATTACTTGCGACGCGCTTATATTTAAAACAAACGGTTTACCGCGATTGTATTTATTTATCTGTTTTTTAGTTAGCATTAATTTTGTTAAAGTACCGCCCTTTGTCGATGAATTAATTTTTAGTGATACCGGCCTATGCTTAGCAATAGCAGCCGCTAATTTCTTAACTTGACCGTCAGTCAAATATATTTCTTTTTCGATGTATTTTGTCATATATCAAGAGAGTTATATTAATCTCCTAGTTTTTTCAAACTTGGACTGTCATTTTATCTCCGGCAGAGTCAGTTATTATAAATATGTCGCTGATCACCATCGTATAAACGTACAACGCATCTGGAGCCATACCTAATGTCCAGGTAATTTCAATATCAGCTGTCGAATCAACACCTCGCTCGTTGCGTTTACTAACATCAAAATAAAATATCGGATAAAGTGTACGAAATTCATCTACTGATAGATCCATCTCCAACGTCCTGATATTTCTGCGCTGCGTCCATAAGATACATATACGGTCGAGTAAGATTTTTATTAGCGTCATCTTCGAAACTGCATTCTATCGCTCGTTCCGGATACTGCTTGGAGTTTACCCTGGCGTATATTCTCCTAACATCAGCGTTATCAAATATTGCGTTATTTTGTTGCTGGTAACCGCGTCGCGCTTGTCGCTGAAATACAACAAATAATTGTTGTGGTAGTTGTTAGCTTGACGTTGTTGTGACGCGCCATGTGTAGTCGGTAGTATTTGGAACTGCAGTCTGATATATTTTATGTTGCTGCAAATAAATTTTCTTTGTGTATTTTTGAATCATTTCATTTAATTCTACTGCTTTTGTGAATGACAGTGTTATTCGTGGTATCCATAAAGCAAGTTTGTTTATAATAAATTGTACATCAACACCGCCAACCCGAAGTAAACAATCATTTTGTTCTGCCCGATCTAAATTAAGTGTGTGTTTAATCGCGATAAAATCCAAATATTGTACTCAGTGGCAGCATCATTGTAATTTGACATGATCCTGCTGCAGTGCCTTTCTCCTAGCATAACTGTCATTGTAACGTATATTTCTTACGCTAATTGCGTTATTAATCAAATCTAACATTGCAACACCGTCCCCAGCTGCACCTGGTGGTGTTATACCAAGATTATTACAAGCAGCAGTAAGTGAAACTCTTGTAGCGTCTGCGTTAGCGCCTGCAGCTGGAGGGGCTATAAAAAATTGACAGCATTAGCGATAAGAAAATTTCTTACAATTACAACATCTGCAGCTGCATCAGCCCCTGCGCTAATGCTCCTCTTGAAATAAATTCACCTGGCGCAGCTTCACAAGCTCCAGTGTCCTTAAACCACATCATGTTAGTTGCAGTCGATCTAGAGTAATCGTCACTAAACGAAATAATACTTAGTATTGTACTTGGAACTTGTAGGTGACTTGAAATATCTTCTGTTTGATTAGCTAGCTGATACCTGGCACTTTTAAATGGCTCCAACCGTTGTTTGTGAGAGCTATTTCTGCTCCAGCTACAATTGTAGCAGGTGGATTAGCTACTGTCATAATCTGACCACGAACTTCCAACATTGCTTTATGAGGCAAAAGAAATACATCCTCGTCGCGTGTATTAAATGTTCTAACGCCAACTTTATTATGCTCATTAGAATTTTTGTCGAGATATTCAACATACTCAAATTCTGTTACTGTATCATCTACGTCATAGGTCTCCGCCAAGTCGAGGTAATTTTTAACAGACACTTTTTATTCATTGGATTATATAAAATTTGGTGCTGTTGCCTTAGATATTAATTTTTGTATAATTTGCTCTCCTCTTCGCGATAAAAGTTTTTTTGTTGTCCTTATCATGGCATGTTTAGTTTCTTCCGTCGGCGCGATTTCTGATATAACTTGTTTTATTTCTGGCATGTTGCCTTTTATTTTATCAGCTATTTTTTTGTCCCACCGCAGTTTCAGCGGCAGATGCAGCTCCGGTCGCAAAGGCTTTTGATGCGTCCAGTGCAATTGGCGCAACTTTATGCACTATTCCAGGAACATTTTCAATAATTTTAGTAAATATATTTCCTAAAAACTCCAACTATTTTTCTTCTGTAAACTTTTTTTCTTTGTCTCATGTTATACAACGAGGTTGTAGAAAATCACGCAACGTACCTACGCAATGCGTAGGTGTAGGTAATAAGTAACAACTTCATTGTTAAGATCAAGTTGTCGTCCAGACTGATCCGTCAATTGCATATTTATTTCTGTTATTTGATCTTCAACATTTAGCGGATAATAAATAACCTGCCGTGGATTAATTAGCATAAGTTTACCCGGCGGAACGTCCGGCAAAAAACTGTATATTGTTTGTCCTTTACTGCCTTTAGCTGAGTAAGTTCCTTATGCAATAGAGCAATTTATTAATATTGTGTTTACATCAGTTATATTTACTGGCAGATCACCGTCATGTTACAGTTTGCTCCGTATTTGATCGTACCGTCAATGCTTGCTGGCGATGAAAAATCGATCATCATATTAATTTTTAATATTATTCTAGCGCGTAACGTGTTACAATCTGGTGTTAGCTCAAAGTTGTCAGCGTCCACTATGTTGATTTTTGCAATAACCTCTTTTATTGTTTTATTTAGATCAGTGATATTATAGGCGCCTTGTGGAATTGCAAATCTTACCCACGAGACAGTTTCGGTTGAAATGTAAATTCATCATTTACATTAGTTTTTACGTTAGCCATAGAATGCCACGCCGTGCAGGAAATTAGTTTTTTCTCAGGATCCAGTTGTATTGATGGAATATAATTCACTGAAAAATGTGCGCTATCTTTTGCAGCACTTGCGGTGCCAGAGTCGAGTAATAATGTTGTTGACATCTTTATTTATTAGATTATATAATTATATCGTATTCGTCAGATGTTAGTAATTCTTTCGATCTTAGATGATCAAGTATATCAACTACTTCATTATTAATTTCAGCACCAACATTTCCAGCTTCTTTCGATGATATCAACAGCATTAATCTGCCAATCATATCAGTTGTTGATGTAAATTCTCTTACTCCAGTTCGAACTTTTTCAAGGCGAGTTTTATCGTGACAATCAAACCAACCTTTAATTCTCATTCCTTCATTACGTTTAGCTTTAAATCTCATTACTAAAAACAGAAGTAACAACGCTATTTCTGGAGGTGTTCTCATATTTATAAAGATCTTCATCTTTTGTAACTTTTTCCATGTCCCTGTAAGCTTTCACACCGGCTTTTATAATAGCTTTGTAGTTTTTTTAATTAGTTCATCGTATCTGTCTTCTTCCCATTTTTCAATATTATCAACGTTAATATTATGATTTACTAAAAAAATTATCGTATTCCTGATCTGTTATTCCAACTTGCGCTTGATTTAGAATAATGTTTCTTCGTTGTTCAATATCTGATACAACTGCTTGATGTTGTTGACTAATGTCCCCTGTTACAGTTGGCTCAAATGTTGTTTCACTTGCCATAACTGGTTCAAATGTTGTTTCACTTGCCATAACTGGATCTTGTTGAGTCTCCGTCACAGTTGGCTGTAACCTTTCTCTGATTTCATGTAGATTATCAACTAACCGATCTAGTTCAGCTTGTCTGGCAGTAGGGTCATCTACATACGCCACAAGTGGCATGGCCAGTATTCGTTCATAATCTATTTCTTTTGCTTTGGTGCTCAAAACATTAAGTTTAGAATCATACCTGTTTTGCTTTTTTTGATTAATGGCTTTAATGTAAAGATCGGCGATAATACTGTGTCGGAATATTCTAATAATTTCGTGGTAATTTTCATTTTCTGGCACTACTTCTTTGATATATTTCTGACTTTCTTCCGCTACCTCCGTTAACTCTTCAATTTTTTCATCAGCGTTGTATTCTTCTTTTAAAATCTTTTGTACTCTTAAATCTTTGAAATTGTGTTCTCTGTTGAACAACTTGTACTCGCCATCTTTTATTTCGTCGTTTATACATTCTAGAGCAGCTTCGAATCTTTCTCTGTCTTGAACATCCAATCCATGCTCTTTTCTAAAAGTTTCATCTTTCTCACGCATCTCCCTTAAAGCTTTATCAGTTTTACTTTCCGTTTCTTCTTGTTGTTTTTTTATATCCTGCATCATCTTCATCATCTCATCCAACCTTCTTCACGTTGACCCAACTGCTACCATTTGTGATAATTTTCGTTCAAGCTTCAACGGATTGCGGATCAACCGATCTATCTCACTTTGTCTTCTGCCAGGATCAGCCATATACTCTGTAAGTGCCTCAGCCAGCTTTTTTTTCTTCCTCAGATCTTGCAATAACTTTACATTTTTTATTACGTGACAGAGAAAAATAAGATCTTATATTATTCAGCTCTTCATTGTTAAGTCGAATATCATCAAAAACAACTATCTCATGCTCATCTGAGTCAAGATGATTAACTGGAATAAGTTCCTCTGGTGGTCTAATAATAAAAAAATCTTCACCAGCCTTAAGATCATTACGAAGCTTGTTATTGTATTCGCTCAATAATTCGTATTTATCCTGCTGTGGATTAATTGTGTAAATATAAACTCTGTCGTAATTAAAATTATCGCCTAGCAGTAAATTCATCAGCAAATTTGTTTTCCCCGATCCAGTTCTCCCCAAAACGAGATAATGACAATCTGGCAGATCATTGTTGTGTTTATGTTGCACCAGCCGTTCTGTGTCAAAATTTAATATCGACGATAGCTTTGCCATTGTTATAAACTAAGTTATATAAAATTGTCAGACAATAAACAAATAATGAGCTATTATACGAAATTTGGAACAACATTAGGAGATTCGTCGGCTGTAGGTACAACAATAACAAATGGCAACATTGATTTATCATGCTACTTGAAAAAAAATACTGGCGATACAATGACAGGAAACCTATTTATGTCAAATCAACGAATACTAGGTTTAGAAACAAATTATCCGCCAATAAATGTTGTTGATACACAAGCTGTTAGTTATTCACAACTAAAATCTGTTGACGATAATAAACTATCATTGACAGGAGGAACTTTAAGCGGTAACTTAGATATGTCAGGAAATTTTTTTTAATAAATTTGGAAACCGCATATCCACCAGCAAACCTAAATCAAACACAAACTGTAAGTTTTTTACAGTTGAAGTATGTGGATGGCAACAAGTTTGACAAAACCGGTGGAACGGTTACAGGTCATATTAAAATGTCGAGTAAAAAAATTATTGGGTTGGAAACTGCGTATCCACCAGCAAATGTTGATAGTACAGATCTATGAAGGTTGATCGTATGATAGAGACCAGGACATTTGCTAGCACAGTGACTAGAGAAAAACTAAACATATATGGTCCAAACAAAACGTGCAAAGCAGAGAATGTAATTTATCTCATAACATGTAAGATCTGTAGCCTTCAGTATGTCGGAGAAACTGAAAAGCTACACAAAAGGATCAACCTTCATAGATCTGATTGGATGACAAAGAAGCTATACAGAAGCCCGATCGCAGAACACTTCTCCTCCCCTGGCCACACTTTCAGTGATATAACACTTATCGCAATTGCTAACAACCCCAACTGGAGTTCTGAAACCAGGAATGAAAAGGAATCTTACTGGATACGCCGCCTTAGAACATTGAAACCAAGCGGTTTAAACCAAGAAGACTAGAAAAAGACAGCCATGCACAAGTGGAATTATCCTTTGCAGCCGACACATTTTCTTTTCAAAACTTTTCTAAATTTTCTTAGTAGCCTTCAATCACTACTATAAGAATGAAATTTCCGGGATATAATTTGCGCTTACATAAATGTACACAAAGTAATAGATGTCGCTATGGCTCGTCGATTTCTAGGTTAATACAAATATTTTCCTGTATCCGCAACAAGTAGATATAGGCTGGTTGAGACATAATACATTTAAAGGTTTAATTCATGTAGAAACAGCCATGTAGAGTTTTGCAAACACAACGGTTTTTGTGGTTTTTTTTGTTTGTTTTGTCTATGTTTTGTGTATGCCTTTGAAAAAGACTCATTAAGAGTCGAAAGCGTTCAGGGTAGTTAGATACTAGTTTTGCACTGTTCGTCGTCAGTTTATTGCATTATATATATATATATATATATATATATATATATATATATATATATATATATATATATATATATATATATATATATATATATATATATATATATATATATATATATATATATTGACCACATTGCCACACACACACACATGTGTTTGTGTGTGTTCAATTGTTCAATAAAATGTCCTTCCAAGCTGATTGACTGTGTGAAACAATGTTTTGTTCCAAAATATGGGCAGATACAACTATTTCACTATCCAGGGAGCGCAATGTACATCCTATTGGACGATCTGTCCAAGAGGAGACTATTATAACGATGAGAAAGAAGGGTTTCCGATGCATACAGCAATATCAAGCAGAATACTATTTTGCTACAAACATTTGCAAATATGTTGATTTACCATGGATACAAGAGGAGATAATACTATAGTATCATCAATAATGATATGCATTTAAATTCATCTATCATAGCAAGTTAAAAAAGCTGGAAAAATATGCCCTGTATCTGTTATAGATAAATCCTGATTAAAAGCTGGTATAAACACTCCTGAAAGATTTTTAGGACTTCTATCTTGAAATATTTTTTATTTTTTTTAACATCAGTCATACATTTGGATATAACATTTGAATATTTCAATAAACAAGTGACTTATCCATCTATCTATCTATCTATCTATATATATATATATATATATATATATATATATGTATATATATATAGTAGTATATATATATATATATATATATATATATATATATATATATATATATATATATATATATATATATATATATATATATGTATATACATATATGTCTGTCTGTCTATCTATCTATATACTTTACGATTGATCGATGGGTCTGAAATTAGAATTCTCATTTTAGTTAACTAGTTTCTCTGTAACTTGAAGAGTAAATATATTGCGGATATTTTCTTTCCTAAGTTTATACCTGATATATTTTATACCAAAAACTTGATATTTTAGCGAGTGGAGAAGTAATAAAATATGTAGTTTTTGGTACTACAAGATGAAATTTATGTGGTATTAACATAGTAAAAGAAAATTTTCTTTTTATCATATACCAAACTTTCTCCAGAATCAAAGGTTACAAAATTAAACTCTTCAGCAAACCACTCTCTTCCCACCCCCCTTTTTCCTAAATTCACCTCCTTCATAGCCTGATCATATAAAATATACGTGATTTAAGAAAGCGGCAGTTTTGGTTGACCTAATCTGTCAGAGTAAATTACATTTTTTGCCATTTTGTAAACTATTTGACCTTACATGAAAACAATCCAAGTCCGATTCAGCAATGCATCACAGTGGGTTTGTCGCTGTGGTCAAGGAAGAAAGAGAAATAACTTCTGAAAATATAGGAATTAAAAAAATATAAGAAAATTATTTTGCTAATAAGTCTCTATATTTCACACTTAAATATATACTAGATAAATAAATAAATAGAAGATATTTTTTTCCTACGTTAATATCTGACATATTTCATTGTGTGGTACCAAAAACATATTTATAGTTGTTGGTACCACAAGATGAAATGCATCAGATATTAACGTCGGAAAAGAAAATATTCTTTTCATTGTACCAAACTTGCTCCAGAATCAAACTCACTCTTCGGCACAACACACACCCTCCCCCTTTAAGTAAATTCACCTCACTTTCATAGCCTGATGATACAAATATACGTGACTTAAGAAAGTGGCAGGATTTTGTTGACATAATTTGTCACAGTAAATTACATTTTGTTTTCATTTTGTAAACTATTTCATCCTATCGGAAAATAATGCCAGTCCTACTCAGTAATGCATCACGATGGGTTTTGTCCTTGCTGTCGAGGAAATAAGGGGAAATAACTTCAGCAAGACGCGAACGGCGCCTGACCAAATTTCATTATCAAAGAGTAATTTCCATGTCTGAAATGTTAGGAAGTTTCTAATTATTTGTTCTATTGTTGCAGGTACAACTTTTGTAGGCCACGTGATCAAGCGTCGCATGGCATGATGGGATATATTTTTCACATATAAAAATATGGGAATGTTAAAAAACATGAAAATCATTCGCCATAAGTTTCTATACATCACACCAACCAAGTCATATCTTAAGTGGTGTTTCTCAAGGATCTATATTAGGGCCTCTTCTTTTTCTACTATTTATCAATGACTTAGCCTTGTATCCAGCGCACTCTAACACAGATATTTTCGCTGACGACTCTACATTGCATTTGTCTGGTAAATCTCAAGACTCCATTAAAAATAAACTTCAAATCGACCTCAACAATATATCAGTTTGGTGTCATCATATGCATATTAATATCTCTAAAACGAAATGTATGACAGTCGGAACAAGGCAGTGTCTATCTACTAACATGGATTTACTTCTAACTCAAAATGACTTAGACGTATCTATTGTCAAAAATCAAAAACTTTTTAGTATCTACATTGATCAACAGCTCAGCTGGAATGCACATATCGATCACCTGTGTACAATGGTAGTCAAAAGAATAACTCTGTTAAAATTGCTTTCCAAGTTTCTACCTCCCCAATCACTTGAACTTTATTTTTCGGGTTATATCCTACCACTGATAGATTACGGCTGTACCATATGGGGAAACACGTCCAGTTATAATCTGTCCAGAATTGATAAACTCCAGAAAAGGGCAACCCGAATAATACTGAAACTTCCTGTCATGACTCCCTCGAATGTATTGTTTTCACGTCTGCAATGGCTACCTATATAAAACATGTTCTTTATTTTAAAGGAATCATGGCATATAAATCTTTAAACGGTCTTTCTCCAGATTATATCTCTAACCTAAATGAACTAAAATCATCAAATACTGAGCGTAATCTCCGATCGACGTCTAACAACGATCTCCAGATTCCATGGTCGAAAACCAATCGTTACAAAAGTTCATTTACTGTATCAGCACCTACTGTGTGAAATTTCTTACCACTGAGGATACGTAATTCAAATTCCCTTGCTTCTTTTAAAATATCATTAAAGAAATTCTTTCTTGACCAGCTGGAATAACATATTAAGGCTCTGAATAGAAAACGCTATCATTATATCCATAAATAATATGTCCAGCTCTTATTCGATATATGTAATTCGTACGACTTAATGCAGAAATGTATGTACCTGTGTATAGACATAGCATAACCAATTGCAAAAACTGAGGACCACATGGCAGATAGGTCAGTCATGACCAAATGTGTTATCTTCGTTAAAGAAAGTTTATTATTATTATTGTCATTATTATTGTTATTATTATTATTATTATTATTATTATTATTATTATTATTATTATTATTATTGTTACAGAGAGAGAGAGAGA
Source organism: Megalonaias nervosa (assembly GCA_016617855.1). Taxonomy (NCBI): domain Eukaryota; kingdom Metazoa; phylum Mollusca; class Bivalvia; order Unionida; family Unionidae; genus Megalonaias; species Megalonaias nervosa. The sequence continues at coordinate 12,172 of JAECUM010031647.1, forward strand.
GAGAGAGAGAGAGAGAGAGAGAGAGAGAGAGAGAGAGAGAGTCTGTGATATTAATGTCGAGCTGTTAAACATGTTGGCGTCCGCTATTGACCGAAGACTTCTTTTGTAAAGGACACGTAAGGGCATCTGGAAACGGTGACTGCATGAGTTAACAAAACCTGACAGTATAGCTAGAACTTTTTTATTTTTTGCATTGTACTTTTGGTATTACAGACAGAAAAGAAGGATGAGAGAATCATACTCGTATAAAGGCTAACTATGCAACAATAACAATTTTATTGTATTATAAATCCATCTGGTTTTAGCTGATATGTGTCAGGACAATAATTGATTTACTGTGACTGAACGTCTTTTGCTCATATTTAGCAATTCTGAGGTGTAAGAATTGTATATATCTTTGAAACATTAAAACAACTAGAAGAATATATTTGACCATTTTTATTTTGATCCACAATGCTGAATGATTCTCAATATTTACTTCCCAGGCTCTGACAGAAAATGACAAAATATGCTGCAACACAATATTATACTAATAATAATTTCAAGGACGAACAGTTGACCTGCAGTTAAATCACACACACACACACACACACACACACACACACACACACACATGCATACCAATCGCAGCATAAATGAAATCAAAACCGATTCCGATTTTGTTTCTTTTGATGTGTGTGGGAGTGGGGAGTAGTTAATGCCATTTTTAGTACATGGTTGCGTGTAAGTTAGGTGGAAGAAGAGCCCAGAAAGACCCCAGGAAGAACCAACGACCGAAGGGAAGGTACTGGAAAGCTTTTTAACATACATTAGCGAATAATATAAACTGCCCATCGGTATTTCACTACAACGAGACATTGAACTCAATAAATTCCAGACAAGCACTAGAACAACTGAATTACATAGGATTCCCTGTCGGATCAATGTAGTATTGTGCAAAATATTTTCCGCACAATTTTAGCTAGTGTTTTTATTCCAGAAACTTGCAGTACATTTCAATAGAATACGGTCTTATGTGTGCTCAACCAATTTACAAGGCGAGTGAACAGTTCCAAGTAATGCGCTCAATTATGGCAAAGAAACATAATTATATAATATCGTCTGATGAATACTTTAGCGATTTGCGCCTTGAAAGTCCAGATAATATTCTATTAAGTAGAAAATCTGCAAAGAATATTATCTTAATTTATTTAATGGCTTTAATTCATGTCGTATTAACCGATAACCTCGCTTAAAAGTTGCCCCCCATCCCAACCCTTAAGCAAAACCCTCTGATATCCAGCCAACGTCGGATGTTTCATTGTCTTCATTTTAACTAGACATTTTGCCCCTCATGAACGGCCACCTCCATTAACAACTCAAACGTTTAGATTCCTTTGGGAGCTGTTTAGGAGAAGTTGCAATGCAGTAAAGAACAGCATTTTCTTGCAATTATATTTTAAGAGGATGATTTAAAGGTTCCGAATGTTTTGCAAATTAGAGAAAATTCAGGTCTCACTATACCGCTGGGAATAAAGGATCAATCATGTAAATTGAATCTGACAGGAACTGAAAGTGAACAACAATTAACTGTTATTTGTTGTTCAAAATGATTCGCCTTTTAGAGTATATGATTATTTCTTTTATCTTGTTATGTATATTTAATTTAATTGTTTGTCTGTAAGTTTTAATATATTTTTTATTCCATTACATGCTATTGTAATGTAACATTGTTTACAGGACTTGACCTTGTCCAGAACTGAGTTCAGTTCTGTTTGACCTGACTGACTTTTAAAAAAAAATTTAATTTCATTCATGTAAACAACTAATAATAGCCTCATTATCCTCTATGGGTATGAACTCATTGACCAAATTATGATGCAGATAAACATGTCGATTTGGGTCAGGGTTTTGGGGATTCCAAAGAGAATTTTATAGGGTATTATGTTTTAAATAAACAAGGCTCATTAAATCATGCTAGAAAGTTATTTTCCATTAGGTAATGGTTGTTTTTAGAAAATGTTAATTTGTGACCTGAGGTCAAACAGAGAACTATATTATCTTGTGACTGTCAGAATTTTACAAGTTGTGCTTTAAGTTGCATTATGTTGTGACCAGTTTGGGCTGAAATTTATTTTTTTTCGAATTATTGAATTCAAGTGATTCTATCCTCTGGAAATACAAAATTGCTTTGACAAAATTTTTGGATAAAGACATTCATTGGAATTTATACTGAATTCAAACCTGGAATAATATTTTTGTGATTCAACAAGAGACTGTTGACACATCAGGACGACGCAGGCTATTACAGACACGTCATCGCCTTCAATTTTAAATCTCTTCGGGACTTGAAATTAGTTTTATTCAGGAATTTTTATTACTAGGACTTGTGTCTTTAATTCTTGGATTATTTCTGGATTTAATTCGCAAAACCGTAAGTTCCTTATTCTCGTTTTTCACTTTGTATTCTAGAGAAAATAAATTATTTGCTAAATTTTACAAAGCTTGTTGTCTTCACTCTTTTCTGTCACTTATTTTAAGAGCATAGACTCGTAGCAATCTTATATTTTTTCTTAAGGTAGTTAAAATAACTTTTTTACCCGAACTGTTTTTCTACATATCTTCAAAAATTTATCTAGTTTGATTAAGGGTGATATTCGTCAATGAATTCTTTGATATTTGGGTTTTATTTCCCGCTAAGAAATATCGGTCGTATTTGTACATATCGAGTTTCAAAAATATAAAATTATAGCGGTGCTATTGAAGTTAAACAAGATCACCAAATGTCAGAAAACTGTTCTGTTTGCAGGTACGGACATTTTTTAATTTTGGGAGTGAAGTTGTTAACCATCGCAGGATGAAGCGAATCGAAGGAAGACTAAAACTCAAAATGTAAATCCTAATACAATTTCATATTTATCATATATTTGCTATAAATCTTTCGGTATCCTTTTTATGACCAAAGTCATCAGTTCTTAAAGCGATATCATTCCTTTGCTGTGTATTCACAATCATCTTAACACGAGGATCTTCAAAACTGCAGAGACATTTCTTTATTATCCGTTATCTTTATTTATTATTCTTTAGTATTATTCTTTATCGTATCCTAATAGGGAAAAGGATAATTCGGCGCCATAATTTCGCTGGAGAAAGAGAATTTTTGTTTTCTCGACAGATAAACTGAACACAGTAAGCTGATGATGTAACTTGAGCTGTACCAATAAGAAGCAAACCGATGCTGTTAAAGCATTTAAAATTGGTATAATTATTGAAATTCAGAAATTCAGTAGGTTACCTGCTTATTTATAACTATAAATTATTTTTTTCAATTGTTAATTTTTGGCCTGAACTGATTTGTGTTTGAGAATTCAGAATGTTCGTCTTTGACGATGCGGAGAAGGAAAACAGACCACAAAATCATGTCTCGAAAATTTTGGTCTAAGAGTAAAATAAGTCAAAATCTGAGTTCTTTTGCGTTGTATAATCAATAAATGAATAATTTCACGGATTGAAGTTACTGTTAAATTGCTAAACGAGGTGATGAATTTATAAACATTCCTGTACATTTAATTTAGTCATTCCAACAGTTTGACCTCCATCATGCAGTTGCATTTTGTTGGAGATTTGTTCTTGAGACGTTTTCAAACTGACCCGAAAAAGACAATACCAAAATAAACTTAGACGAAGTCGAAATTGTGACACTTAGTTCGTACATGTTTCTTTATAAGACTGTATGGAAAATTTACACTCAGTTCGTTCCTGTTTTACTTAGAAGTCTGTATTGAAACTGTGACACTCAAATCATTCCTGTTTCGTAGAAGAATGTATGGAAACTGACACTCAAATCGTTCCTGTTTCTTAGAAGAATGTATGGAAACTGATGCTTCGATCGTTCCTGTCTCTTAGAAACCTGCATGGAAACTAGCCGACTCCAGTTCGTTTCGCGCATTGTTTTGTTTTTTTTTTGTACAAGACTGGATGTTGCAGTGAAATTTATCAGCCATTGTAAATGTAGTTGAAGCTGTAGTTAAGTAGAAATCTGCCTTGCTCGTGTATCATAACTTCATTTTGTACTCTAGTACCATAAGATAGGCTTACGCAGTGTAGGAAAAAAAATAATACACCTTTTTCATAACCTATAAACAACAATGGTGCATTTATGATTTTGCGATGCGGATGCAGTCATTTAATACATTTATACTTTGAAGCCAGAGTAACAAAATATATTCTGATTAAAAATACTAACCAGATGGAGTTTATGTGGAGGAATCTTTATTAAATGAGATGTCCTACTTTCTCACTTCTAATAAGAGTATTGCGCCAATTATTCGATTTACATAGAGTTTATTAATTGAGAAATATAATAACATTAATAGAATTTATTGGCGCTAACGTATTTTTATTTCAGTTTTAATTCTATGTCCATGAGGTGTGATTTTTTTCAGATAAATCACAACTTTTCCATATAAATGCAATGTCTGGAAACAAAAATCACTTTTTCTTGACCCTGAAGATTCGCAGTCTTGAGCGTTTTACTTATTTCAGGTGAGTCTTTATTAAAACATGATATTTAGAAAACTTTTAGCGGTATTCCACTTAGTTTACGTTTGTGTCTAATTTACTCATACGTAGAGTTCTGTTTCTCAGAGCTAAACTGTTTGTTTGTGAAATTGTAACATTCAACAATGATTGTATCTAATCCGTAAGATAAATTCGTACACTATATTGAAAAATCTTTAGTCGACAAAAATCAGAGACAAGAAAATTTCTTGCAATTTTGTCAATTTATTCGTGCGAGTGTGGGTGTTTTGAACTCAGGTTTTCCAGCTTAAAAAGCTCAATTTCGAACATAAGGATTCTCTTCATTGTATTAAGAAAATCTCTTGAGAGGCTGCAAAAATGGTATGGTTACTCGTGGTAATATTTCAGAGACGTGTTTTCCGTAACACAAGAGCTAAATAATTTATATATACTTAAGGAAATCCATTATATAGCTAATTTGACACTTTGACTAAAGGAAATAATAATCAATTCCAAGATAAAAGTGATAAAAGTTCATTTATTTCATCCAGTTATTAAATTATTCCAAGTACCAGTTTCACACCTCCCATTGGGTTGTAATTTATGTAGTAGTTCTTATTTAGATACTCTACGCTGATTAGAAGAGTGTAATAACCAAACGCCGGCTACTTCGAAGTTGAAAAACTCGTTCAAAACCCCCGTCATTTCGCCAGCTGCTTGATGAATTGAACGATCGGAACTATTGTCAGTTGTTAGAACCATCAGTTTAGCGGGCATGCAACTTGTAAATCAAACATGTCTTCAACACTTCCAGGAGTACCTTGACACCATAGAAAAGACCTAGATAAACGACCTTTAACAGTGCCAACATGGATAGAATCTTTAACATTAATGGCCAGTAATAAACGTTTCTAATTCGCATGCTTTAAAATATGTATTTAATGAATGTTGAAATTTAAGAAGAACCATTCCTTAACTTAGATCTGTCACATCTATTTGTTACAGTAGACTATGGTTAATGCATGAAAGAAACATACCATATTATAACATTATAATGAACTGATGTCCTTCATCTACCCTAGATAAACGTGCTGACTGTTTATTTTCTACTACCCTAGACAAATATATTTATGTCATTACAAGTGAAAATTTATTGTGTACAACTGTGTCCACGAGTGGTCCTCATGACAGGTAAAACTGTCGCGCTTTTCTACTGTCATACAATTGTTAAAACTGTCAGATTTTAATGGGAAATTGAAAAAAGTAGTTGTCGTGTACTAGATTTACTTTATATTAATGTTCATATTATAGAAATATGGAGATAGACGTTTTGCCGTGTTGCATAATTTATCCAGAAGTGATTGACAACAAACAAAAATTCAAATACAACGGCAGTTATTTCAGCATTGACATCGTTTGATAAATAAATCCATAAAATGTTGCCATAGTGACAACAATCCAACAGATGGTGGTAAGCAAATATTCACAAAAGCTTGGAAAGTCTTCGCTGGAGACGGGTATGCAGACGGGGGAGATTACCTTTTTAATCTGGACAAAGAAATACGGTGGTTTTCTTGTATGCCCATTTATTATGAGGAGAAAAGGCGGTTGAATGTCAGTGGAAGCTGTTTTGATTACCGTGATATCACTTACGGCGTACAACTAGTAATATGGCGTGAAGATCTGGGTACAAGATGGAAAATCCTATGACAAATCAAATTTTTCCCCTTAGGATTAACGTGTGTGGGTAGGGGGAGTATTTTGTGGACATGATACGAAATCCTATGTTACATTGGTTTTCTCTATATGATGTAATGTGTTCGATACTTCGCATATTAAACCAAATCTGTTAAAATATGCCCATAAGTTTAAAATGATTTGTCCGTCTGGGGAACAGGATGGAAAATGTAATGTTACAAAAATCGACAGGTTTATCATGGTGGGACCATCTTATAATAGGACGGCAAATGATATGTTATAATATCTTTAGAATTAATATGGTAGGGCACTCTGTGACAAGATGTATTGTTAAGAAAATGTCCATATTTTTAACGTGAATGGAGTCTCTGTATTGGAATTTGGTGCGAAGTTGTGCATCGTACATGGAATGTTTGTACTTGCTACGAATTTGGTCTCTCTGTTTGTAGAAATACAGAATGACTCTAGTTCTATGGAAATAAATGAGACAAGGTTGTGAACTTTTTTTACCTTTTCATTAAATTTTGGATTTATTGTTTGTGCGAAACCAACGAAAGAAACAGAGTAAAATGATTGTTAAAAATCAACATTTTTTGTAAAAAAAAAGAAACATGCACCGCTAGCTCACATATCAACAAATAAATAAAGAAGGCTATTAGGATCCTTTCTGATGTGCAACCGACGAACAAAAAAGTTAAACATAAACTTATTTACCAGGGTGACAACGTTGTGGAGTAAGACAAGACTTCCAATGATCTAGGACAGAGTCATTTTGCCATCGATACACACTACGTTTCGGTGCGATATAAAATAGGTACCCACAATGATCACACAGCCAACTATTCAGTCATCGTTTCAAAAGACATCACTTCAAATACATGTCAGTATATATTCTACTGGGATATTGATGAAGAAAATACAAACAGTATTTCGCACACACTATCGAATCTTATCCTTGTAACCTCATATAATTGAACCGATTTAATACGGTGTTTCTTGTCATAAAGTCGACGATATCGTCTTCCAGAGGAGGTTATCTGTAGGAATAAAAAAGAACTGCACACTCTGGGCGTTGGGAAAGTAGATGACAACTACTGTATTCCTGGGCGATGACTGTTGCCTGTATTGATTACGTAAACTCGAACATCTTTAGGTTTTATACCATTCTTTATACCATTCTTTCAAGAATTTCTCTTCTGGGATGATGGACCGGGCTTCTTCAAGATATACTGTCAATTTTTGTTCTAGACTCATCGTCAAATATTTTTTGTGTTGCGCTTGACTGGAATGATCGATTTGACAACCATAACAATTTTCTCTGGTCAGGAGTTTGATTCTTTCAGCCAAGTGGCGAGCAAAACAGAAGACTAAATGTTGTTCTTTTTCTAGCCACAGCAACATGCTGACAGCATCTTTTTTTCTCAACTTCGTGTCTGTTACAGGTGTTCTTGATAGAAAACACCATCCATGAGTTAGTGTTCCGTGTCTTAATAGTCTTGGATCACTTAACTCAGGCTATTGATTTCCAGAGTGGTATCGAATTCTGCATACAATATGACGTTCACTGTGTTCGCCAGAGCCAGTAAAACCGACGTGGCCCGATTTTATAGGCTGGAAATGTTGCCGTTGCCTTGGTCTTGAGTGAAATAAATCCCCACCACGAACAATATCCTCCGGCATAATCATCGTATGAGATACCGTGGTTCCCAATAGTCATATGGCTTCAAACAGAATCGCGTAAGATCTCATATAATTTGTCTGGGCAAAGATAAATTCAATTGGTCTGGTACACAATGTCTGGCCAGCTCTCTCTTAGGAGTCACTCAATGTTAAAGGAAGATGATGTATCAAACATTATAGATGATGGATGTTGTGATTAGTTGTTGTTGTTGTTGTTGTTGTTGTGGGGCTTAACGCCATTTTTCAGCACACGATAGGCTAAACATGGCGGCCAGTATTAATGGTGGAGGAAGAAACCGGGAAATCCACGGAAAGAACCACCGACCCACGAGAAGCTACTGGCAAGCTTTCTCACATATCCACATTCGCCTAATCTTAGTGTTGTGATTAGAAGAGTTGTGACTGACGTTGAACACCAACTACAGCTGTTGTCACTGTCGGTATATTTCAGTGAACGATTAGGAAGAAGATAGTCAATACAACTGTTAAGCAGAATAGTCATTAATTGTTTACGTCCAAATTCAAAGTTTCAATTTCTGCTCCAATGAAACAATATGCCATAAAGATTTGGCAGAAAAAGACGATTCCAATTTCGGGGACACGTTTTCCACACCAGAAACACAGTGGTTGTTGTTCTTGCTTTTGCAGTTCTTTGAGAGAATTCCATATACCCTCTTTCAGAGCTCTTTGAAAACGTTCCACACCACTGTTATTCGTTTCAGGATCTTCACTAGTGAAAAAAAATGAATGCGTCTTTTTCCAGCTTGAAAAGTTTGATTAAATATTTCGGTTACCGTGTCTGTTTCCTATCGTATGGTATGACTATTTTTACATTTCAGGCCAGGTTTTACACAAACTTTCAACTTGTTTTTGACGTCAAACGATCATCCCAATCTGATTTTCAAAACCCATCAATGACATAGAACAAATATTTTTAACCTCGTTTATATGCTGCCAAACGAGACACATCAGCTAAATCAGATTGCCGTTGATGATCACTTCCTGCTACTTTAGCCATAGCCAGTGGCATGATCAGGGTAGAAGTAAATGCTTGCCAAAAGTGTTTCCATTTTGTTCGGCTGATAGTTTGGATTTAGATGCTTGCTGTGTCCGATGAGTAGGAGAAGTCATAGTTTTTGTTGCTTTTCTAGTTTCTTTCTTTCTTTTACTTCAGTCTTCAATTCTTTGTTTTCTTCTGCTGAAGAGAAAATCTACATGATCTTCATCGTGCTGGCTTTCCTTTCGTCTCCCTTCGAAGTAGAGGAAGGTGTCAAAACAACTTTTCCACAGTTAAGGGCAAAGGAGCAGACGGAGTTTAACACTTCTCTTGTGTCTTTCTCATCTTCTATCCCCGTGGCTGTTTTTCTGTCATCGTCTTTGCTGCCTTTTTGTTTCTTCTCTTTTTAGGACATTCTTCAAATCTCTATTAGTAAGTTTAGCCATCTCGACTACAGCGTTCTGATGAAACAGCTGAATATGTTGAAAATATTGTCCGTAGCGTTGACATTTGTCCGTTTCGTCCAAATCATTTTGATCCATCAATGATTGCAGCACTTATTATTGTCATCACGGTCAGATTAGGATTAGTAAGTAAATGTGGTATATATTGCTAGTACCAAAGGTGGAGTTAAATCCACCATATATAAGGAACTAGAGTTAATTTTCGTCCTTCTATAAGATGTAAGGATACAAGTGTGATGTCTTTCCAGAAAAGTGTGTCCTTCATCATCTCATCACTCCAGATACAGTAATCGATCCCAATAAAGGAGCAGTCACGTTTAACAACGGTCCAGTCAGGATGGAAAGAAAGCCTGCTCGTTGAACAAGCACGTTTGTCTTTTGACTGATTGCCATTTTCTTTTTCACCATTTGTCATTCGCCATTTATCAAAGAACATTACCATGTCATCTTAATTGCTCTTTCTGTATCTTGACCAAATGAACTGTTCTTTTCAAAACGTTACAAAAATTAATATATGGTTTGGAATATTTATTTAGCTGTTTTTGAATGATTTGAACACTGAATTTGGTAAGTACTGATAGAACTTCCAAATGTTTAGCTAAAAGAAGAGAGAGAGACCCTATTTTCCTTGTGTGGAAGGTCTTTTTGGACGCTGACGATGATGTGAACATTGTGACGTATTTGCTCATAGGAAAATTAAAGTTAATCTTATCCAATACATTTTATTACAGATGGAAGTTTTCTAGCGTCAGTACCTATCTTTCTTGAAAGAGATCATTTCTTTTGGTTTTCTTCACGAATCAATTGTGCATGGGGATGAGATGAAAATGAAGGTCAAAATGAAGAAAGGTGAATGGTGGGATCATTTTAGACAGAAGAGGAGTGTAATGTGTAAATGACAGGAACTCTTTCTTTGCATCAATCTTGAAACAAATTCGTACGAAATCTAAAATGATCTGGAATGTTAGGCTTTAGATCGATGAATAACTATCCATGTGGCAAGAAAGTTACATCTTGATAATCATAATTTAGCAAAGGTGTTTTAAGTGTTCTGCCAAAACACGAACGTGAGATTTATCTGTTGGACTTTTAAACAACGTCACATAATGAACAGTGAGACTCATGCTGCAATGAGATTTACTTTGTTGAAATTAATTTTGAGTAATGTAAATAATACTGGCATTACGATGATATCCTTTGCGAGAAAAAACAAAAATTTAATTTCGTCTTCGTCTTCTCCTAACATGACATCGAAGTTGACAGGATGTGTTTGACTAAGTCAGAAACGATTCCATTGTCTTCGCGATGAATTTCTTCGACATATGAAATGGTTTCTAGTTGAAAATTCCTTGAGTAATGTATGAGTGGATCGCCATTCTTTATAAAACTACACGATGTGGAGGACGATCGAACATAAGTGATTTTTGCTCGATCAGTCATTTTACATATTCGGTAGTGCCTGAACCATTTGGCCCATCAATCAACATATTAAAGAGATAACAAAGATATACAATGTCTCCCAGCTTTGACGATCCAACTTAACTTTTCATCATGCTAGAAAAATATTTATACTTCAGAAACAAAATTTATGTTTTATCTTTCAATGCATAACAAATTCATATTTCAAAAAACAAAATTTATGTTTTTCTCATTTTAGGTACAAGATATTAATATTTAAAATATAGCTTTTTGATTTTTTTTTCATACTGAAACACATTTACAGTTCAAAAACAATGTTCATGTTTTTTCTTTCAGTGTGCAAAATATTCACATTTTAAAAAAGTTCATATTTTTTTCTTTCATGGTGCACCTCCCCACCCCCACCCCCAAAATAAACTCCAAGAGAAAGTAAAGAACGAAAAACAAAAAGCAAATAACAACAAGATATTTTAACTTACAAAGAACAGTTCATGTTTTCTTTATGGTGCAATAAATTTACATTTCAAAAAGAACAGTTCTTTTTTTCAATCTGGCAAGAAGACACGCTGATTGGAAAATTCGAATAGCATGTATAAATGCGCATCATCACAGTCCTGTCCGTGTAGTTCCGAAGAGTAGATAGGTTTTAAAATGGCTCTGGAAATTTACGATAAACATGCTAAAATAAAAGGGAGATTTGATAAAAACATTCTAAATATAAAGGGAAATTTGCGAGAAACTTTAGTTAGATAAGCCTTCCAAATAAAAGTTAATATGTTATCCTTCAAGACAGAAGACAGATATATTAAACAAGTTGTAACATCAAAGAGGTGATAGTCGTCAGGAAGATAAACTCTTCCATGTAAGTGTAAATACTCACTTTTGCAAAGTTAAATATGAAAGGTAAAGGATACAAAAACGTTTTCCTTGTTTCTTCCATACGTAAATATAATGCAGGTATTTGGAACCTTTCCTTTATCAGTAATGTTGATAAATTAAGAAGGTCCAGCGCCCAGCAACCAATCATGAATCGCAACTATAAATCGTGTGAAAGGGAATGCACCGCTTGTATGCTACAAAGGCATGACCTCCCATCTATGTCAGAAAAATAACAGAGAGGTTTTGTTTTTTCTTTAGACTGGTCGAGTAATTACAGACTGGTTTTGTTCTACAGAATGGTCGAGTAATTACAGACTGGTTTTGTTCTACAGAATGGTCGAGTAATTGCAGACTGGCTGTTCTACAGAATGGTCGAGTAATTACAGACTGGCTGTTCTACAGAATGGTCGAGTAATTACAGACTGGTTGTTCAACAGAATGGTTGAGTAATTATTGCAAGCATTACCAGCAATTTTAATTTTTATTATTTTTTATCTCAAGTAAACGCAGACGCAAATTAAAACCAGAAAATATTCCGATTCATACGCAAAATTTTTATTGAGAGACAGGTTATAAACAAAAATCACTACTTTACTGAAGCTGAAAAAAATACGAAAATATCATTGGAATGGAACCATCTGGATAGCTGTGTTCATGTATTTGAATACAGTATATGACTTCTAAGACAGCATAGGGGTTCAGATAAATTCTTCCTAAGTGAGCTTCTAAATTTTCACTAGCTATTGTTTAAAAAATCTCTTTTCCGGTGTGTTATGCCAAAATGGCTCTAAGCCGTACTAAACAGAGATACATAATAGAAGTTAAAAAGGGTAAAATCCTTAAAAATAAGATCAAAATGTGTTGGGTTTTTTTTAAACGTCGTTCTTTAAGAAAGACAGACCGCCCCGGTGGCCTAGTGGTTAGAGCGTCCGCCTCGGATGCGGGAGGTTGCGGGTTCGAACCCTGGCCGGGTCATACCAAAGACTTTAAAAAGTGGTACTAACAGATGCCTCGCTTCGCGGTCAGCATTAAAGAGGTTAGTGTTAGGATTGGTCGGCCTGGTGTCAGGATAATGTGACTGGGTGGGACACCATGCCACATGTCTGCGGCATGATGCAACAGTGCTAGACATCACTATAAACTGTCACATTGCAGACATCGTAGCGATATGACTGAAAAATTGTTAAAACTACGTTAAAAATCTAAATCACACACACACACACACACACACACACCCACACACACACACACATGTTTTTGTTTGCTGGTAGATACAGGTCTGAAAATTGTTTTTTTTTTCTTGTCAAGCATTTGACCATTGGGTCATGGAATACAAAGTTTTAAATTAGTGGTACCATTAATGAAGTGAATACTAATATTCATTAATGAAGTGAATACTAATATTCATTAATGAAGTGAATACTAATATTCATTAATGAAGTGAATACTAATATTCAATTGATGTTGCTGATATACTAGCTTTAGCTGATTCCAACAAATTTAATAACTACCAGCTTCACTAATGGTACCTTTTATTAAAAACATTTTAAACAATTTTGCCTCAATGAAATTTCATGGATAAGCATATTGTTTTAAGGGTGAAATGATACACTTCTGCCATGTATCAATACAATTCATGATACACAGCCTGTGATACGATACATTATCAATACACAATATCAACTTGATGGTCTATGCATCTTTACAAGGTTTGTCATTGGTAGGGTAGTGATGTTTTGTACATGTTGACATATTGGTTGTATTTCCAGTATGCAGATTACAGAAAAACTTAGACTTGTCATCTGTTATACGCAATTCTCATCCTTGACAAGATGAAAATAATACTTCCAAACAGACTACCTGTTTGCTGTCAGTGACTTGAATGGAACCCTTTAGGGAACTTCAGGCTGCTCCATTTGATTTGATGTTGGACTCATCTTGGTCACCTTGCTTCTTGTTTTGCAATGCGTGAATGCTTTAAAAACATCTTATTAACAATTTTATGAATTCACTTAATGCTGAATGGCATTATGGTGTCATCTTCAAAACAAAAGAAACAGTGAAATTTTCTTGTGCAAGGAAAATTGTATCTCGAAGTATGAATGTGGGAGCAGAGATAACTAGTAACCTTCACATTGTACTGCCCTCAGACACAGGCACTCATTTTCTGTTAGTGAAAAAGGAACACCCACTCCCTTTCTACAACTTAACAAGGCATCTATAACTTGTAACTCATACGATTTGGATTCTACCCTCTTGCCAATTCTGTTCTGATTTTCTTATAAAACCCCATCACCACATTCAGTCTCTGATTACATATGTCAGCATAACAGGAGACATTCCAGACTTAAAGATCATTTAAAAACCACATTTGCATGAAGTTCTATGTTACTTTGTATCTGTTTGGATCAAGATTCGATGCCAATACATCTGGTGTGTCACACAGAGAACAAACGATAGTTAATTCTGATTGGTGGCTATAGTTTTACCCTCAACCTGAACAAACAATAACCATCAGTCAAAACTGAATATAACATATTTCATGGTGTGACACACCTGACAATTTGCCTTCAAATTCAGTCCAAGTAATATGTGACAAGAAGCAACAGATAAACTTCGTAAATGTGGTTATTTAATTATCAGTAAAGTACTCAAATCATACATGGAGAACAAATCTAGAATGTATTCTTTATGTTGATATATATTATCAGTGGCACAACTTGCTGATGGATAAAAAAATTAGCATGAAATAGGTGGGGGAGGGCAGATTTTGAACCATGTGAGTTAATCACTTTAAGTTACTTTGTAGAAGGATGAGTGGGTGTTATCAATAGTTTCATTTCTTTTGCTGACAGAAATTAGTTCATGTGCCTGTTACAGCTGTCTCAGATGAATTTTCAATTTAAAGAATAGAAAGGCAAACAACTAATGATTATTCACAACTGCTGAAACTGAAAGTAATTTGTATAGGGTAAATATTTTTTGTATTGATTCTTTGACTCTTTTATCATATGGAAAATTTGTCAATGCATCAATATATCAATTAATCATTTTCCCCCTAATATTTTCCAATAATTTTATTTTTCTATGGTTTGAAATCTCAGGACTGTTCCAGTTGAACATACTTGAAACACAGGGAAGGCACTTTCAATGTGGAGTAGTCACATGTAGATGCAATTTAAAATATTTTATAATTTTTATAAGAATTCTGAATAATCAGTGTACCCTGGCATATATATATTTTTTTTAAATTGCCTTGTATGTTTAAATGGAACAGCCATCAGATTATTATGTCACGAAAGATATCACACATATGAACTGCAGTATGTATCATCAGTAGGTTTATTAAATGTTCATCCCCATCAGTGTCAAAGTGCTATATTTGATAATGTATAACATTCACACAACTGGGATTACAATAGACCCTGATATGCTGTAAGACTTTGCTGGAGATCATAAGCAGAATTAATAGTATAGAGATGATTGGCAACTGAGTTTTGTAATGGCTTATCTGGGTCTACTGGTAAGTGGTTAGTTGTTGGGCAGATTGCTTTCCTTTTGGAAGTAAATGTGGTGTTTTCAGGTATGTGTCTTTAAGGCTAGCTCCTATTTTCTTGTCACCACACTCATAAGACTAGTTCATGTATTCTTGTTAGCCTACATATCACGACATCCAGTGTTCCATTACAAAATTATTACAGTTTTATAACTTGTTTAAAGAGCACACTTTTCAGTTAAATTATTGTTTTAGATCTGAAGGGAAAACGTTTTTTTTTATTAAGCTCCTTACATGTGTGGCAGGGGCTTGTACTGTATATACCTCACAAATTTACACTCAGTAACCTTCTCTGTTTGACTTGGAATTTTTTTTATTGCAATTACCTCTCATTAACTTTTGAAGAACTTAATGGATTAAAACCAAATTTTGCGTGGAGTTTTATATTGGGAAGACTTAGATCAGGTTTCAATGTTACAATTTTCTGGAATAATTGAATAGAGTTATGTCCCCTTTGGTGGGGGCATATATGTCTTGTTGACATGATATTAGTATATATTTGTGTTGTTCAATTCATTAGAGATATAATTCATGCATGCAATCAAAGTTAGGCTGATAAAGAGCTCTAATAAAGGGGAAGAAAGATTGCAATAAATTATCCCCATTACAATAATCTAATACATTTCTTCTTTTTAGGATAATGTTTTGCTGGTAACATCAACGTATACCTTTTTTGGCACTGTTCACATGGTAATTTTGTCATATGGGGCAAAAGGGGTAAAACATAAGATCTAGGGAAAATTTTTTAAATCAGACTGACCCACTCACTGACTATGCCACAATAAGTGCCCCCATTCTTACCAGGACCCAGACTCACTTTTTTATATGTAATGTAAATATGTAAATAATTTATAACTTTATACTTTAAAATCTCACACTGAGGTTCCTATTGTCTTTAAACAGTGAAATCTATATTTAAAAAATTGTATATACACGATGACATAATGATTTCTCTTTTATTACTTAAGTAATTTAAAACACCTGGTGACCTAGCCATTTTGATCTATCACCCATGTCTAAGGGGATGATCTAGTCTACACAGGAGGAAAGATATTTGTGAATACTCTACAAACTTATTCAATATTGGATCTTTTTCATTTGGTGGCTGAGTGGTTAGCTTGTGAGACTCAAAATCACAGGGTTGCCAGTTTTACTTCCCAGACCATACTGGCTTGCGTATCATTAAATAGGCTTTCATGTGCTGTGTGTAGTTGAACACCAAAAATAAATAAAACAATCAATTGGATTTGACAGCAATTAAAGTCATGTTGACAGAGAAGCCATCTTGAAAATCTTGCAAGTGTTATACATCATGGATGTTTAACTGTCCTAACTAGTACCATTCACATTAGCTCATTGAAATACAGCCATGTAAAGAAATCATTACATTCACATGGCATCTTTATTAGTTGAATCCTAAACTTTTACTCCCAGACTGGGTTTAAGTTTTTGATAACTTGATGTACACTATGTACACAAAATTCAAATTTGAATGTTAAAACGTTTTAACTAGTAAGATTATTATTATTAACAACTTATGTGGCTAATACATATTTGGTTGTTAGGGACCGCCTAATTTAACTAAACTTGGGCTAAATTTGATCAATAATATATATGGGCAGCCGTCACCGCCAAAATTACATTGATCAAATGATGTAGTATGAAATCAAATGATTTAACACAGGAAAGGAAATGATAAAATCCAGATTCCAAATGATGTGGTGTCACATGAAACGATTTAGCGAACAAAACCGATTGATGAATTTAGATTCCAAATGACGTGGTATTAAATGAAATGATGTAGTGTGAAATGAAATGATTTAACCTAACAAATGGAATGATGAATTGATATTCCAAATGATGTCGTGTGATATGAAATGATGTAGCATGAAATGAAGTGATTGAACCCGAAAAATGAAATAATGAATTCAGATTCCAAATGACGTGGTATTAAATGAAATGATTTAGTATGAAATTAAATGATTTAAAGAACAAAACAAAATGATGATATCTGCTTCCAAATGAAGTGATATTAAATAAAATGATATAGTCTAAAATGAAATGATTTAACTCAACAAATGAAATCATGAATTTAAATTCCAAAAATGATCTGGTATTAAATAAAATGATTTAAACAACAAAACAGAATGATGAATTCTGATTCCAAATGATGTTTTATGAATTAAATTTACATAGCATAAAATCAAATGATTTAAACCAATAAATGAAATGAAGAATTCAGATTCCAAATGACGTGATATTAAATAAAATGATTTAAAGAAGAAAATGGAATGATGAAATCTGTTTTCAAATGACGTGGTATTAGATAAACTGATATAGTCTAAAATGAAATGATTTAATCCAAAAAAATGAAATCATGAATTTAAATTCCAAATGATTTGGTATTGAATAAATTGGTCTGAAGAACCGAATGGAATAATGCATTCAGATTCCAAACGACGTGGTATCAAATGAAATGTGTTGAAAGTAAACGGTCTGACTGAGAACAGCACTACATTGTAAGGTCAAACTGCAAATCATCTAGTGTAAATCAAAACATACACAGGGGGGCGCTGTTAACATGATGTATGGTGTCAGCACGCCAAAATTTATAATCTAGAGAAGTATGTTCAACATTCGGTTGAGATTTTTTGCAGACGAAGCTTGGACAGCCAAGGTGTTTCCGTTCCTATGATATAAACAAGAACTATATTTTCCAATCAGCATCATGAGTTTTGATCCACATTAACGAATGTGCGTGTATTCTTTAACATTTCTCCGCCTTGCACTACGTGAGTTTCCAATTAAGGCTTCTACAAACCTAGATCTATCAATTAAGGAAATCAAAATTTTGATCTTATTTGATCAGTAGTAATATTTGATGACCTGACCTAGCATATATACTAAACTAACAAATTGTTTCTCGACACTTTTTGTATATATCTTACATTATGGGCCGTGCGTACATGTGCATTATTCGTCAAAGTTCTATATTATGCCAGGCCCCAAGAATGTGACTAGTTTCTATCCATGGTAATATGACACCCAAGCTGAATGGCCCTTTGCTATCAACACGACTCTATGATCCTGATGGATTCCTACTGGCTGGTAGTAAATACTGTATACCTCCGGTTATCAGTTCACATAGTGACCTTACTACACACACTATTGATGCAGGCGTCAGTGACTTAATAATGATTGTTTATTTGCATATAAAGCTGCTAAAAAGGCCTTCTTACTTCATGTATTTTCCAGCCACAAATGAATATTTTAAATGGGTTTATGAACAGTCCATAAAAATGTTGGTATCCCTACCATTTTCTGATTTGTTGGTCTCATAGAATGACGTACCTGTAATTTTGTAATTTCAAAAGATGTGCATTTTAAAACCAAAAGAATACATAACAGTTTTAGAAACTCTGACGTAGCAGACACATAAAGTTATGAAATAAACCCGTTTTCTATGCCATCATTTTTACAAGTGTTCTAACGGTATACTTATACCAAAGATATTTTATCATCTAGTGCAGACTAAATAACAACTGAAGATAAAAAACAAAACACTTGATATTGGTCTTCCTATTTATGATATGTAAATTTAAAGAGTTGTTCAAATTAACATAAATAGTAAATTTCTTATTTAATGAAATCCAAGTCACACTCAAATTAAGTTAATTGCATTCAGACACATTTTTGTAAAACCTACAAAAGAGGGATGTGATTTTTACCATCAAAACAGGGACATAATTATTTTTTAAAAACATTTGGCAATAAAGATCAGTTTTACAATGCCTTTATGTATACACGTCTTTTGCAATTTATCTTTTGTTCCAAGAAGCAATGTATCAGAATTGTTTACCGTCAGAACGGGGAATCACAAATATGTACAAAGTGTCAGTCATTATGCAATGAAATTGGGGACATTCCATAAGTATGAAATGTGGTTCTAAATAAATATCAAATTTATCCAAATGCCTCAGCAGTCTCAACTCTTTTCACCTAGTTCCATTTCATTTTAACAAACTACATTGAAATAGCACGTTGATTATTTCTATATGTTTTATGCAAGTATAAGTAAAAAATGAATTGTCTGAATTATGTGCATTTGAAACATCCCACACTCGACTACAAACGTATTAACAATTGCGGTTGTGGATGGGGATGCTTAGTAATAGATCTCGAAAGAAATGAATACGTGAATAATAAATAGTTGCCTAGAATGTTTTATGATGAAAACAAGCACAGATCATGCTTGTCTGTATTACCCCAGCATCATGTCTCTGTAATTTTGCAAAATATTTTTTGTCTTCATAATTTTTTATTGTCATGAATCGAATAATTAGATTTAAGAAACTTTACAAAATCATATATAACTATGAAAGTTCTATCACCATTTTTATTTTAAAAAATGTAGACACGGCAGAAGTAACATGGTGAAGAAAGAAATCATTTAACTACCTGATTCAGTTAAACTAGACATTTAAAAAAATACCAAGTTATTATTTTGGTATTAGGTTTATTATATTGGGAGATAAAAGACTATAGTTATGGCTGATAAAAAGGATGTGATATGGACAGAAATATAAACTACCAAAATAATAATTTGACTATTATTCCAATTGCTTCAGCTTGTCGCACGAATACTGTTTGCATAAGGCTCGTGTCAATTGTTATCATATTTGCGATAAAAATGCATTAATAAACTTCTATGTTAATGTTCACTTCCCAAAATGTATATTCTAATGACCACAGTCTCTATCAATGTTACTTCTAATATAAAATTTAGCCTTATATTATTGTTACCGTATACTGATCATATACTTTTAAAATATACCCAAGGACAATATCATGCCTTATGCACTTTTCCCTTTATGTACTTTTACCAGTAAATGACCAACATATGAGATATAAAGCAATATATACACTGTTTTCTTGATTTGTGGAGGCGTATGAAACTGACAGGATTAGATTTTTGGAGACAGCCCTATTATTAGTTGATTTTAAACCGGGTCAGTACTGAAAAGTTAGAAGCTACCATATAAATAATAATAATAATAATAATAATAATAATAATAATAATAATAATAAATCATTCTATGGAGAGAGAGAGAGAGAGAGAGAGAGAGAGAGAGAGAGTATCCGAAACTGTCTTTACCCCAAGAGTTAACGTGCTATCACTTAGAACTCGCTCTGCTGGTTTTATGGGTCTTTTTTTTTTTACAAACCCTGATGAAATCTCTCAATGACACCTTTCTTTGGTATTTTCATGCATCATTGTTAAATTTGGGTTTATTCAAGTATATCTGTGCTCGTTTTCGTCACAAAACACTCCAAAGGAGGCAACTGTTTATTACTCATGTATTCATTTCTTTGAAAGAGAGAGAGAAAGAAAAAGAATCTCCACAGTAATATATCGCCGAAAACTGGGATTCAATGGCGACAAAGGAAGAATTATAACATATAGGACTTCGACGAATGTATGTCATCCAGTAATGTAAGCGAGAAACAACTTGTTAGTTTAATGTATATGCTATGTCAGGTTATCAAACGCGGTGTTTATTATTGATCAAATAAGACCAAAATTTTAATTTCCTTAATTGATAGATCTAGGTTTGTAGAAGCCTTAATTGGAAACTCATGTAGTGCAAGGCGGAGAAATGTTAAAGAACACACGCACATTCGTTATTGTGGATCAAAACACTTGATGCTGATTGGAAAATATAGTTCTTGTTTATATCATAGGAACGGAAACACCTTGTCTGTCCAAGCTTCGTCAGTAGTGTAGTGGGATAGTATAGGGACAATGGGAATTAGCATTACAGACACCCCCCCCGGGATAGTATGGGGACACGATTCATAGGGACAAAAAAGTCACCCTGGGATAGTATGGGGACAATGGGAATTTTGTATAGCGACTAGCCACCCTGGGACTGTATAGGGAGAATGGGAATTTTGTATAGCGACAAGAGGAATGGCACAGGTAGGGTGACGTCACGGTACTGGACAGTTGCAACAATGTAGCAAAGACCGTGACGTCATGCCACCTGCGTCATTCCTATATAAAGTTTGAATCATTCGCGTCCGTGTTTGTGGATATTATAATATTATACCCAAATTATACAACTGACTAAAAAAAATTTAGATAAGAGAATAATGTTTTTGTAAGTTAAAAGATAAATTATACAATCGAATAAATTTTTTTAGGCAAGAAAGAATAAATCTTTTCGAGGCAGTGGAGTGGCCCTGAAAAGGGCCGTTGTTTGTTATGTTAACACCATTCCGTTAACATAGAGGGCATCTCACTGATCTTCTTCTCTTTCTTAAACTTCGTCTAACTTCTGGACCGTAGATGAGGACTCGCTTCAGACAGCCTTGTCTTTCCACAAGCAGCAGGCAGGGTGAACCCTACAAATTGGTTTCGAGCAAGTTTTACAAAAATAAAGGTTCCTACAGGGGCTGAAAAAATAAGGTCAATAACGCTAAACCTAACCTCCTAACTTTTATTATTACCGTATAGTTTGAAAAACGGATAATAAATCGTTTGGTTTAGCTCATTTTTGTTATTTTATTTTTGACTTTTTGTTTTTTATGTTATAAGGCGTTTAGTTTACTCGCCGGATCACTCAATTTTTGTCGGCCACCCTGCCTGCTGCTCCAACACATACATATATATCAGATTAACCAAAGATTTTATCCAGACCTATACGATATCTAGATCTTGGGTCATGTAGATTTATTGTAATAAATCCAAACGGAACAGCTTGTGCTTGAGCAAAAAAGTTTTTAAATTTAATCATATCTATATCCCCTGAACACCAAGTATAATAAATATTCTATAAAGTATAATTATCTACTCCATTAAACACAACCAAAATATTGCAGTTGTCTCTGATCATTTTAGGTATTTGTGTATATCGTTGTGTAACATAAATCACGTCTGTATTCTTGTGTCTACCTCGAGAAAATATTTTAGCTGGATTTGTCTGTTTATCCAACATAACATCATCGTACACCACTAAATTATTAATAAATCCATCTAGATCATCTACAGATGGGGCCTCATCAATATCGGTAATAATGTCAACAACATCATCACCATCTTCATTCAGCAATTTCGCTTTTTCATTAAAATCTTTAAGTACTTCATAACAGTGTTGATCATCTACAGATGGTGCTACTAAATACAGTTTACTCCATTTTAACCACCTCATTATTAAATTTAATAATAGTTGTGTTTTACCCGATCCAGATGGACCTATTATAATCATCCTTATCGAATTTGGTAATGCTGGATGATGCTTCACTGGCTCCTGTTTTCGTGTCGCCGAAAAGTCAATTATATCCATATAATAAATAATATGGATCTATATTGTGTTCGATGTAGAGCGTCTACACCCACTGCTGAATTAACTACAATAACAACGAAAAATAAACGACGTGCTCTGACAGGCAAATGTGTAAAATGTGGCACGAAGAAATACAAATTTGTCAAAACAAAGACAGGTGGAGATATAGCCGCTTTATTAGGAAAATTACCAGGAACTCCGTGGGCTAAATACCCCGGTGAGAAACATCTTCCTGGATATAATTATTGCGGTCCTGGAACTCGACTTGATATCCGACTTGATAATCAAGATCAACCAAGATCAGGAGAGTATCCAATAAATAAGATTGATCAAGCGTGTCATGTTCATGACGTTGCGTATAAAAGTAAAGATTTACAACAAAGGCATCTCGCAGATGTAAAATTGATTCATGCATTAAATTCTATACCTAATAAATCTGTCAGAGAAAAACTCGCTAGTTTTCTAGTAAAATCTGCCATGAAAGGTAAAATAATGTTAGGGGCTGATAATTAATTATATAACTATTATAATGGAATCCATTTATTATAGCCCAAGAGGATATTGGAGAGGCAGATCAGCTATTAGTAAATTATCTGAAGCAGCAAAAGTCTCACGTTCTGTTGCTGCAGCGTGGTTAGCACGACAGGCAATATGGCAAATTTATCTACCACCACCTAAAAAATTCAATATGCACATTTTGATGTCAGCGTCCCTAATGAGGTTCATCAAGCAGATATTTTATTTTTACCACACGATACCATTAAAATTGGTAAACGTCAATCACGCACATACAAATACGCATTAACTGTCGTTGACGTTGCAAGTAGATATAAGGAAGCGGAACCATTATCAACAAAGACAGCGTCTGAAGTTTCATCTGCGTTTGAACGAATTTATCAGCGAGGACCTTTGCGATGACCACAGTTATTACAGGTTGATCCTGGCAAAGAATTTCTTGGTACAGTATTATCGTTGATGAAGAAATATAACGTTAAAATCAGACGAGGACATACTGAAATTCATCGTGATCAGGCAATCGTTGAACGATTTAATCGAACACTTGCCGAGCGGTTATTTGGATACCAATACGCAAAAGAAATATCTACTGACTTTAAGTTCGGTGAGAGATCTCGTGAATGGGTTGCGAGGTTACCAAGTGTGATAGCTGCATTAAATAACGAAATTACTCGTTCAACTTCCATGAAACCCTCTAATGCGATCACAAAAAAATATATACCCCGTAGCGATGACAGACAACATCCTCAACCAATATTAGGTAATGTAACTGTAAGATATTTATATGAACCTGGCGAACTTGAAGGTGGTAAAAAAAGAGCAACCGATCCTATCTGGTGCGTGACTACACATACAATTTCTAACGTGGTTAGATCCACTGGTAGACCTCCAATCTACAGATTAGATTCTACTGCCCCTCAACGTGGATTTGTACGTGAACAATTACAGGTAATTCCTAAAGACACACAATTACCACCACATACAATTACATAACCAGAACCTCTACGTCGATTGCATTCAAGACAGGTCAGCATCACATTATCACGTGTATGACCAAGATCACTATTAATTCTGTCTACGGTAAATTGTCTTGGATTATTATTCGAATATTGCCATAACATATTACAGTTACAGCTTGCACAATGATTATTCTGTAGTTGTTTTAGTGTTATAATAAAATCAGTATCAATATCAAAGTCACGCTTATTTTTTTTGTCACATTGCTTATAACCATATAGTTTCTTTCTAATTACGTCATTATTAACAGTCTGATTATTATTTTCTGTAAAATTCATAATAACCCTATGTAGTTGAGATATTCTTCTGACTCTAGAAACTGCTAGATAGACTAAATTTGACCATTCAATCCGATCATCTATAATCCAGATATTTGTATCAGAAATAGTTAACCCCTGTGACGAGTGAATAGTTATAGCATATCCTCACGTCCACGGTGATTTATTCATACTCAGCGCATTCTCAACATTATTAATATCGACTAAAATAATATCCTTCAAGACAAGATTCTGTATTCCACCACCAGGAATTTCAACATCAATATTCTGTCGTCGAGTATCTGCTGGGCGATAACACAAAGGTACAGGTAGATCTGAAAACTTTTCTTTATGTAACAGAAATAATTTATCCTGTAATTCATCACGAACTATCTTTCTACTTGCAACTATTAAATCAGCGGGATTCCATAAATTTAGAAAATCATTCATATTAGTCTCTGGAATTACTCCTCGCATTATTTCACATTGTACTTTGTCTGGCTGTAGTCTGATTAACCTTTTAAATTCCTTCAGCGGTTCATCAATAGCTCTATGGTCATCATTTATTTCTTCATAATAATCTACGTTATTCTTCAGCCATTCATGTGGTGACTGTCCAATAAAGGGTAGTGGTTGACCATGATCACCGCACATAATCACAGCAGTATTCTTTGTTAATAGCCAATCAAGAAATGTTTTTAATATTTCTAACGACACCGTGCATATCTCGTCCCATATAATCTATTTAGGTATATATTTCTCACCCATTCGTTCAGGAGTCCATGTGTCTCCACACCATCTAAAGAAACTATGATAAGTACACGATTTTACTCCTCGCTCTTTTATCTCTCTGGCGAGTTTATGTGTCGGTGTCAAAACAATTATATCTGAATTATTATTCATGAATAATTTAATCACACGCGTTGTTTTACCTGAACCACCGCATCCATTAAGATAAACAGTCTTATGTCTAGCCACAGGATCATATACAGATGGTGCTGATGACTTTGATATTTGATTATTATTTTTGTAATATATTTCCTTAATTTCAACGTCGGCGGATTCAGAATAACTAAGTATATTTTCTTGTTTTATTCTCCATGATCCCCATTCACCATTACCAAGTAGCGGTTTTAACAAATCCGTATATTTTTTATTTATGTAGAACGAATCCGTGGCGACTCTGACAGCATCACGAGGAAATCTATTTATCATAGACAGTAGATTTATAGAAACATATGCCAACATAGATGATCTTAAATGAGTAAATTGCGGTGAGTCACCATCAAGATAACTCACAATTGTACCTAGTTTGGTTCCGTCTGACAAATAAGCATTACTCCGATTTATAAATGTGTTTTTTTCTGTTGTATCAGCAATTATAAAATCGAGTTCAGCATCGTCCATAATCAATCTTGTACAGTGTCTTTTATGATCATAGGCTCCTCCTTGAGTAAATTTACCAATTATCTTTCTACCAAGATCTTTTGCAAGTTTTTCATCATGCTCGTCTCTGCATTTACGTATATTATTAGTAATTTTAATAATGTCATCTTCATTAAGATTAGGAAATTCTTTCCTGGTATCATCAATATTAAATCTATTTGGTTCTGGTAACCAAACTTGCTTTTGTAACCGATACGATATAATTGCCTCACTCACCTTCAATAATGTTAAAATTCCAACATCAAGCATATATCGCAATAGTACTATTGGAACCCAACATTTTTTTCTGAAAAATGTCTTCCAAACCAAGCATAAGTAATCGGATGGAGATTTTCTGCAAACTCGAATGATTCTACATGAGCAAATCCGGTTAAGTCAAAATCTGGTAAATGTCCGTTTATTGCAATCCTGGTTATCTCGTGTGATGGATGTCCGAATCTCTTAAAGTATTCAGAACATTCTCCGTATCCAAGAAAACTTCCAGGATAACATGCTACCATATCAACAGATATAACGTCATTATACTTATATTTAGCATTCCATAATCCTCCGTGTCCATATTCTACACAGCTTTTATGGATATCTTCAAGAAATTCCGATCGTGTTGGTTTCCATAAATTTTTCTCCTGAGCGAAATGAGCAGCTACAGATGGAACTGTAAAACAATTATCTAATAATTGTCTAACTTTGACATCGTCAGAAGTATATTTCAGGGCAAGATGTTCCATTTCTACATTAAGAGATTCTGTACGGTAAATATCACCATTAGGCCGTACAAACTGATCGTAATAATCATATTCTGAACTTTGAAATAACCAAACGGATACAGGGTCACTTTTGCTGATATTTTTGATAAAATCAAATATATGACCATCATAAAATTTAACCGTTCTATCTCGTGGAAATATTGTTACTGCTGAGGTCCATGCATGCGAATTATGATCAATAATATCTATAGGAGTTCCATTTTTTATGTATTTTGGTTTATATAAAATCTCTCCTGTCAGCGTCTTTACCGTTATTGGAAATCTTATTTTTTTTCTAGATCAGCAACATCTCTGATAGATGCTCCAGTATCTTTAACTGATTCTGCCCACATATTTATTTTTTTACGTCGTAAATCTGTTAAACTATTACCACGTATCGCATTTATGAAATGTTCTGTAACTCGTTCAGCTACACAGTTTATTCTTGACTCTGACAATCTCATAGGCTTTAGATCCCCTACGTCAGGTTTATTATTAAGCGGATATATTGCATATACAACTGCAGTAACTGGATATGCACGTTCATAATATAATTTGTCAACACCGGTTAGTATTCGGGGTTTAGATTTATTATTTAAGAGAAAAATATTATTTCCTGATTGTATGCGTACTGGATCGCGCTTGTCACGAATAATCCAAATATCTTCTTCTGTATTTACAATAAATTTAATTAAAATAAAATATTTTTGATCATCAAGGTGATTAATAATTATTCTTCCTCGTTCGTCATTCATCATATTAGTAACATTTCCAACTCTGAATGTTGACCATACATGAGCAGCACCACTATTACGAAATTCCTTCTTGGCTTCACGAATACGTTCGGTTACATCCTCATCCGTTAATGCCAGATCTTGCATCAAAGTACTAAATTTATATTCTGATAGTCTGTCAAGATCGAATCTAGCTCTTTTAGGTTCAACTGCAGATAATTCCTCCATATAATTAAGACAAATATTTAAATTAAAATTTTAGTATATATATAATGATTGAAACAAAGAACAAATGTGCTTGGCTCAAAATTGGATATACTTCTCCTTGTAATAAATCGTGTGTGAACAAATACTGCGGAAATCATGCGCAAAGTATCAAAAATGGAAGTACAGGACCAATACCGTGTATTCAATGTGGTGTTGGAGTCAGAGGAAAAACTCAATTGTGTCTAAAATGTGGCGGAAAAAAATACAGAGAAGTTAAACGATATTATGACAAAAAAAATAATACTTTAACGTCAGGTAAATCTCCTATACAAACCGTAGAAGATTATCTGACCAGATTTCAAAACAATGATTTAGACAAATAATATTATATATATAAATGGAGCAAAACGAATTTGTGAAACATCCTATAATAAAAAATTATGAAGCATCCCGAGATGGTGTGATCAGAAACTGCAGATTGAAAAAAAACAGTCGGTAATATTAGTAATACTGGTTATTTTAGATTTACCGCTGGGAGGAAAAAATATCTATCTCATAAATTCATATTCGAATGTTATTTTGGAGTAGTTAAAAATGGACTTGTAGTTGATCATATTGATGGAGATCCACAGAATAATAATCTATCTAACCTGCAAGCTATTACACCTAGTCAGAATTCCTCACGTGGAAAAAATGGCGTTAATAATCATTGTAAGGACGCAAGAGTTATTAGGTCTGTAAATATACAGACAGGACAGGAAATAACTTTCCCATCAATTAATGCGGCTGCAAAACATTTTAGCATCAATCCTGCTTCAGTAAAACGTGTTGCAGATAATATTATTAGATCAACATTTTCAATAAAATATGATCAGCCGATAATATTTGAATATATCTAACTCTGTACTCTTAATAAATAAATTGTATATAGTTTGACTCTATATTTTGCTATGGGTACCTTCACCGTCGCTGCTCTCAGTGTCACTTTCATTTTTGACAGAATCAAATAACATAATCTTTCTTAACTGCATTACACGATTATCCACGATCTTCTTTTTCTCGTATTCACGAGACAGTTCGGATCTGATATTTTCGATCGAACGTGCAAGAGGCACAAATAGCTTTACCTGCTTTTCATTCACCACTGCCAAGGATTCTAACATAGACTGATAAATTGATTTTACGAATTTATAATTGGATGGTAATGTGTATTTATTGTCAATTTTTCTTTGTTTTAATATTTCATAATCGCATAATATTTTCTCAGGATCGAGATTATCAGAGAGATTTATTCCGATATGTTTTAATTTTTTAATAGCAGAAATAATATCATTAATGTTTTCTTGGTTCATTATATATATAAATATTTCTTTAAAATAAAAAATAATATCAGTCTCTGAATAATTATTTAAAAAAATGTAGTCCCCATAACCCTATGTGAACCCCTAGGTTGCCATATGCCATCCTAGCAGGATCAGAAGGTCAGGAGACTGTTTTTTGAGGATGATTATGATTATATACAGATGTTTATGATTATATACAGATGTTTATGATTATATTTTTTGCAGACGGCACAAACATATATTGTATGGTTATGAAATATATACAAATGGTTTATGATTTTGATTTGATTGTGGACGGTACAAACATATATTGTATGGTTATGAAATATATACAAATGGTTTATGATTTTGATTTGATTGTGGACGGCACAAACATAAACTTATCCTAATGACATATGATTGTATGGTTATGAAATATATACAAATGGTGATGACGGGGGAATCTTGTCTACGTCCAACAGATTTTGTACACTCTTCCCCCCATACAAAACCCCGGGGAGTGTAAAAGGTACACCCCTCAAGGGTGTATGGTAGGAGAGTGTATTTTGTCTGTTGTGGATTTCGAGGAAATGCTCCGGGTTCCCCAAATTAAATAGCATCCGTCGCCAAATGAAAGATAAAATATCTTTAGCATTTTTGGAAACTCGAACACACGAGAGTCTGCACAACTTCGATCTACGTCCAACCGTCTTACCACTTCGGCCACTGCTCTCTTATCAATGATACACTTAAATTTAAGTATATAAAAAATATTTGCGCTATCTCACAGGACTTGTATTACTAAGAATGTAGAACTGTACTTCAATTTTTCAAAATTCATAAAATAATTGCACGTATGAGTTATAGTTCGTTAAGGTAACAGACAGACGGACTAATACGCTATACACGTATATACAACTGGGGTTGTACAGGTAACGACGTAGTAGTAAGGGAAAAAATCGTTTAATTTACTCCGCAGAGAGAGATAGCCGAGTTATCTCGCTTTATTATATATACAATTGCTTTAATCATAGAAATTGATTATTATTCATACATTTACTCATCAGATTATTTTTTTGCCCCTGATTATTTAATCAGACGTTCTACGAGCGTATATACAAATTAATATTAAGTGATTCTTCTCGTAGATCCAGAATGTTTCCTGCCTGGTCAGTAAGTTTGAAATTTATTCTTGACAATAATGGATTATGTACACGTAGATAAACTGGATTAATTGGCTCAGATACAATTAACCACCCAAGTGGATCTTTAGGACTGAATGTATATAGTATATACCCCTGTTGGGCCTGGTTAGACTTTGAAAGATCTACTTGATAACTGTCATCAATTACGTCACATACTAGATTGACCGCGATCGTAGATGTTATATTAACAATACCAGGTGAAATATGACGACCTGTTTCAAATGGGTCATTATTATATCTGAGAACTGTTGGTGGCGGGATTAATTTTTTCCATGAATCACATATTCTTTTAAAGTGTTCATCAATAAGATCATTAACTGACTTCTTTAGCTCTTCAGAGTTAAATCCAGGAATTATAAATGTTGATAGTTGTTCTCGCGTAATTCCGAAATGTTTTAGAAATACTGTTGTGAACAGAATATTTGGTCTAACACTCTGAAGTGGACCGTCTTCATTAACTATATACGACGCTCTATAGCGTTTATCTGCTGCTATGTTCACTAATCTTTTTTCTCTGTTAACAATAATATCATTCATGAACTCTAGGTCTGAAGCAACTTGATTCAAATGTTGTATTGCTTCAATTATTTGATTTTTTAAATCTTCGTTGTACGAAACATTAATGCTTGAAAATAAATTTTTTAGATTATTTAAGACACGCTCATGTTCAGACTTAATTGTACTAGCATATGAATTTATTTCATCAACATCAAATACTATTATTTTACCTTTTTTACCATCAACTATTTTTGTAAAATGGGTTTCTGTTTTATCTATATAATGTATAACTCCATCACCAAAATATCGTCGCCATGGATAAGCATTTTTTTCTGTTCGATATTCTGGAAATTTTATAAATTTTTCAACATCTACGACAAAATCAGATCTCTGTGGTTCTGGTGGTCCTTGATAAACCGGTGGATCTTCAGGCCATCCTAATACTGATCTAATCGAACTTTGATAAATATCTACGGAGTAATCAGGGGAATTTATTTCAATAACCGCTGATAATGTCGGTTCGTAGACAGTAATTGCTATTTTTGATTCTTTTCCTGTAATAGATTTAATTCTGCGTTGGAACTCATCATTAATCTGCTCTATTTGATAACTGCCCGTTGGAATAGCAGCTACTTGCCAATCAGGAGTTCCATCAGGCTTATTCTTATTAGCAAATACTAATGAATTATTTGGCTGTAGTCCACCAAATGGTTTTGATCTAATATTGGGCCAGCTATAATAAACTCGCAATTGTGCTAATGCTATTTCTTTTGCAGGAATTGCGGTTGGAAAATTGACACTAAACTCAGGGTTGGTCGAACTTAACGATATCATAGTAGTTTTTGACGGAGTTGTATTAGTAACGATCTGCTGAAGTAACTCCCTGTCTGTCATTATTATTATTGTTGTTATTTAATTCGTTAAAATCATTAGCGATCACCTTAAAAGCGTCATCATGGGTTTTCATCATCATCGCGAATTCAGTATCGGATATTTCACCATCACTGATACACGAAGAAATGTACAAAGATAGTTTAGAACATGCCTCTGCCACTGTATGTAATTTAATCATATAATCGTGCAATTTAGCATTTGTACAGGTATCTATCTTTTTGACTATAATACCGAGAACACCAGCAATAGTCGTTGATGCTGAAACAATGATGGTTATAACAGTAGGTGCTGTCATCGTCAATGTTGATAATAATAATCCTGTTCCAGCAATAACAGCAGAAACCGAGTAAACAACTACATCAATAACAACTATACGCCTTTTGTATTTTTTATTTTTGTGTTGTAATAGTCGATAAAATTATTTAGTTTAGTCAGACGCTCACATATCTGATTGCATCTGTAACGTTGAACGTCGATGCGAGACTGAAGTTGATCCATTATACTAACAACGTCATTTAATTAAGTTTCAGTTACGAATTCTAGGCACCACCAGTAACGTCTCGGAGGTATTTCCGTTGATATTAACGTAAAGATTTCTTTGATGTTCTTGGTTAGCATCACCAATAGAGGATTATGATATACATTCGGTGATAATGAAGTGGCAGCAGTAATTTCCGAACCGTACACAGATAACCTGTATAACCCAGTTACTTCTGCGGTATGTTCGAGTGTGTTATTTTGCGGTGACCATGTTGTTGATCCTGATGCTACTGTGTACACGATATTTTTAATTTGTCCGTGTGGAATTTTAATCAGATTAGTTTTTTGAACAATATTAGGTATTCCACTGACAATATCATTGAGTTTCATGTTAACGTCGGAGAGTTTTATATCAACGGTTGGTTGTTCCCCAAAAAAATCTTTAATGGTTTTGTTTACATTTCTACGAAAATTTAAGAACGTTTCTACATGTCTAGAAAAAGTATTATTTAGTGTAGTCATTTCATTATTGATTGTAGCTAGCGAAGTTGTTATAGGAATGTTGCTATCGTCTACATATTTCTTCGTCGCAGCATCAAAATCAAATTCTGGTGTTCTAAGATTATTAATGCCGTTGTTATTCATATTAAGAAATGCACGCATTATACCGCCGTTGGTCAATACGTACTTAGATTCTTGATCGTCGACATATTTCTTTGTTGCGGCGTCTGTATCTGCGGTTGGGTTTCCAAGGTCTATAATTTTATTTTGATTCATAATAATGCTACCCGTAAACGAATCACCAGCTTTCTTAATATAATCGCTGACTGACGTACTACCGAATCTTGTATTTTACCCTGATCAGTAAAAATAACTATATTATTAACAACAGCATTAGGAACTCATATAAGTACATCTGGTAGTTGTATATTACTAGTTTTTAATCGTCCTTCCTTATCCTGAAAAACAACTACTTCATTTTGATCCACACTGGTTATGTTTAATAAATCATCAGTCTCATTTCTGAGCTGATCGAGAGTTGCGTATTTAGATAAATCAGCTTGCTGCTGAGCTTTACCACGAGAAGATCTTCCGTAAATATCCACCATTATTATTTATTGATATCTGTTAAATTTGTGGCAACGTAGTATATTCAAACACGACTTTGTGAGGTGGTTTTGTTGATTTTGATACAGCATCAAGTACATTAAGTACTTCTCGACCACATATTGGTGGATCAGTTAATGTTTGTGTTGGTAACGTTGAATACCATATTGGAGTACTTTGATCGCCGCTAATATACTTTAAGAATTCTTTAGTGGAGCTAGTCCATATGAATCAAAATAAATAATT
>JAECUM010031650.1:0-24566 GCA_016617855.1 Megalonaias nervosa
CTCTGATAATCTCGATCCTGAAAAAATATTATGCGATTATGAAATATTAAAACAACGAAAAATCGACAATAAATACACACTACCATCCAATTATAAATTCGTAAAATTAATCTATCAGTCTATGTTAGAATCCTTGGCAATGGTAAATGAAAAACAGGTAAAACTGTTTGCGCCTCTTGCACGTTCGATCGAAAATATCAGATCCGAACTATCTCGTGAATACGAGAAAAAGAAGATTGTGGACAATCGTGTAATGCAATTAAGAAAAATTATGTTATTTGATTCTGTCAAAAATGAAAGTGACACAGAGAGCGACGGTGAAGGTACCCATTGCAAAATATAGAGTCGAACTATATACAGTAAAAAAAATATTTATTTATTAAGAGTACAGAGTTAGATATATTCAAATATTATCGACTGATCATATTTTATTGAATATGCAGATTTAGTAATATTATCTGCAACATTTTGTACTGATTGTGGATGTATGCTAAAATGTTTTGCAGCTGTACTAATTGAGGGAAAAGTTATTTCTTGGTCTGTTTCTGTATTTATGGATTTAATAGATCTTCTTGCAAACTTTTTACATTTTCCAGTATTTCCACGTGCAGAATTCTGACTAGGTGTAATAGCTTGCAGGTTAGATAACCGATTATTTTTGGGATCTCTGTCAATATGATCAACTACAAGTCCATTTTCAACTACTCCACGAAAACTTTCGAATATGAATATATGAGAGTAATAATGTTTTCCCCCAGCAGTAAATCTAAAATAACCTTTATTATTAAGACTACCAACCGGTTTCTTTAATCTGCAGTGTCTGATTACACCATCTCGGGATGCTTCATAATTTGTATATACTGGATGTTTAACAAATTCGTGTTTCTCATAGTACTCAATTTTCAATTTTCTTATAATATCATTGTCAATCATTTCATCATAAGTCTGATTTGTCTGAGTCACTTTATATAATAATATTATTTGTCTAAATCATTGTTTTGAAATCTGGTCAGATAATCTTCTACAGTTTTATAGGAGATTTACCTGACAATGTATTATCTTTTTTGTCATAATATCGTTTTAATTCCCTGTATTTTTTTCCGCCACATTTTAAACACAATTGAGTTTTTCCTCTTACTCCAATACCGCATTGCACACATGGTATTGGTCCTGTACTTCCATTTTTGATACTTTGCGCATGATTTCCGCAATATTCATTTACGCACGATTTATTACAAGGAGAAGTATGTCCAATTTTAAGCCAAGCACATTTGTTCTTTGTTTTAATCATTATATATATATACTAAAATTTTAATTTAAATATTTGTCTTAATTATATGAACGAATTATCGGCAACTAAACCTAAAAGAGCTAGATTTGATCTTGACAGACTATCAGAATATAAATTTAGTACTTTGATGCAAGATCTGGCATTAACGGATGAGGATATAACCGAACGTATCCGTGAAGCCAAGAATGAATTTCGTAATAGTGGTGCTGCTCATGTCTGGTCAACATTCAGAGTCGGAAATGTTACTAATATAATGAATGACAAACGAGGAAAAGCAGTTATTAATCACATTGATGATCAAAATATTTTATTTTAATAAAATTTATTGTAAATACAGAAGAAGATACTTGGATTATTCGTGACAAGCGTGATCCAGTCCGCATACAGTCAGGAAATAATATTGTTCTTTTGAGTAATAAATCTAAACCCGGAATACTAACCGGTGTTGACAAATTATATTATGAACGTGCATATCCAGTTACCGTGGTTGTATATGCAATATATCCGCTGAATAATAAACCTGACGTCGGGGATCTCAAGCCGATGAGACTGTCAGAGTCAAGAATAAATTGTGTAGCTGAACGAGTTACAGAACACTTTACAAACGCGATACGTGGTAATGGTTTAACAGATTTAAGACGTAAAAAAATAAATATGTGGGCAGAGTCAGTTAAAGATACTGGAGCATCTATTAAAGATGCTGCTGATCTAGAAAAGAAATTAAGATTTCCAATAACAGTGAAGACGTTAACCGGAGAGATTTTGTATAAACCAAAATACATAAAAAATGGAGCTCCTATAGATATTATTGATCATAATTCGCATGCGTGGACCTCAGCAGTAACAATATTTCCACGAGATAGAACGGTTAAATTTTATGATGGTCATATATTTGATTTTATCAAAAATATCAGTAAAAGTGACCCTGTATCTGTTTGGTTATTTCAAAGTTCAGAATATGATTATTACGATCAGTTTGTATGGCCTAATGGTGATATTTACCGTACAGAATCTCTTAATGTAAAAATGGAACATCTTACGCTGAAATATACTTCTGACGATGTCAAAGTTAGACAATTATTAAATAATTGTTTTACTGTTCCATCTGTAGCGGCTCACTTTGCTCAGGAGAAAAATTTATGGAAACCAACACGATCGGAATTTCTTGAAGATATCCATAAAAGTTGCGTAGAATATGGACACGGAGGATTGTGGAATACAAAATATAAGTATAATGACGTTATATCCGTTGATATGGTAGCGTGTTATCCTGGAAGTTTTCTTGGATACGGAAAATGTTCTGAATACTTTAAGAGATTTGGACATCCATCACACGAGATGACCAGAATTGCGATAAACGGACATTTACCAGATTTTGACTTAACCGGATTTGCTCATGTAGAATCATTTGAGTTTGCAGAAAATCTCCATCCGATTACTTATGCTTGGTTTGGAAGACATTTTTCAGAAAAATGTTGGGTTCCAATAGTACTATTGAGATATATGCTTGATGTTGGAATTTTAATATCTTTACAGGTGAGTGAGGCAATTATATCGTATCGGTCACAGAAACAAGTTTGGTTACCAGAACCAAATAGATTTAATATTGATGATGCCAGGAAAGAATTTCCTAATCTTAATGAAGATGACATTATTAAAATTACTAATAATATACGTAAATGCAGAGACGAGCACGATGAAAAACTTGCAAAAGATCTTGGTAGAAAGATAATTGGTAAATTTACTCAAGGAGGAGCATATAATCATAAAAGACACTGTACAAGATTGATTATGGACGATGCTGAACTCGATTTTATAATAGCTGATACAACGGAAAAAAACACATTTATAAATCGGAGTAATGCTTATTTGTCAGACGGAACCAAACTAGGTACAATTGTGAGCTACATTGATGGTGACTCACCGCAATTTTCTCATTTAAGATCATCGATGTTGGCATATGTTTCTATAAATCTACTGTCTATGATAAATAGATTTCCTCGTGATGCTGTAAGAGTAGCAATGGATTCATTTTATATAAATAAAAAATATAGAGATTTGTTAAAACCGCTACTTGGTAATGGTGAATGGGGATCATGGAGAATAAAACAAGAAAATATAATTAGTTATTCTGAATCTGCCGACGTTGAAATTAAGGAAATATATTACAAAAATAATAATCAAGTATTAAAGTCATCAGCACCATCTGTATATGATCCTGTTGCTAGACATAAAACTGTTTATCTTAACGGATGCGGTGGTTCAGGTAAAACAACGCGTGTGATTAAATTATTCATGAATAATAATTCAGATATAATTGTTTTGACACCTACACATAAACTCGCCGGAGGAATAAAGGAACGAGGAGTAAAATCATGTACATACCATAGTTTCTTCAGATGGTGCGGAGATACATAGACTTCTGAGCGAATGGGTGAGAAATATATACCTAAATATATTATATTGGACGAGATATGCACGGTGTCGTTAGAAATATTAAAAACATTTCTTGATTGGTTATTAATAAAGAATACTGCTGTAATAATGTGTGGTGATCATGGTCAACCACCACCCTTTATTGGTCAGTCTCCACATGAATGGCTGAAGAATAACGTAGATTATTATGAGGAAATAAATGATGACCATAGAGCTATTGATGAACCGCTGAAGGAGTTTAAAAGATTAATCAGACTACAACCAGACAGAGTACGATGTGAAATAATGCGAGGAGTAATTCCAGAGACTTCTATGAATGATTTTCTGAGTTTATGGAATCCCGCTGATTTAATAGTTGCAAGTAGAAAGATAGTTCGTGATGAACTACAGGATAAATTATTTTTGTTACATAAAGAAAAGTTTTCAGATCTACCTGTACCATTATGTTATCGCCCAGCAGATACTCGACGACAGAATATTGATGTTGAAATTCCTGGTGGTGGAATACAGAATCTTGTCTTGAACGATATTATTTTAGTCGATATTAATGTTGTTGAGAATGCGCTGAGTATGAATAAATCACAGTGGACGTTAGGATACGCTATAACTATTCACTCGTCACAAGGATCAACTATTTCTGATACAAATATCTGGATTATAGATGATCGGATCGAATGGTCAAATTTAGTCTATCTCGCAGTTTCTCGAGTCAGAAGAATATCTCAACTACATCGGGTTATTATGAATTTTACAGAAAAAAATAATCAAATTGTTAATAATGACGTAATAAGAAAAAAACTATCTGGTTATAAACAATGTGACAAAATAAATAATCGTGACTTTGATATTGATACTGAATTTATTATGACACTAAAACAACGACAGAATAATCATTGTGCAAGCTGCAACTGTAGTATGTTATGGCAATATTCAAATAATAATCCAAGACAATTTACCGTAGACAGAATTAATAGTGATCTTGGTCATACACGTGATAATGTGATGCTGACCTGTCCTGAATGCAATCGACGTAGAGGTTCTGGTTATGTAATTGTATGTAGTGGTAATTGTGTGTCTTTAGGAATTACTTGTAATTGTTCACGCACAAATCCACGTTGAGGGGCTATCGAATCCAGTCTGTAGATTGGAGGTCTACCAGTAGATCTTACCACGCTAGAAATTGTATGTGTAGTCACACTCCATATAGGATCGGTTGCCCTTTTTCTGCCACCTTCAAGTTCCCTAGGCTCATATAAATATCTTACAGCTACATTACCTAATACTGGTTGAGGTTGTTGTCTGTCATTGCTACGGGGTATATATTTTTTGGTAATCGCATTAGAAGGTTTCATGGAAGTTGAACGAGTAATTTCATTATTTAACGCAGCTATCACACTTTGTAACCTTGCAACCCATTCACGAGATCTCTCACCGGACTTAAAGTTAGTAGATATTTCTTTTGCGTATTGGTATCCAAATAACCGCTCAGCAAGTGTTCGATTAAATCGTTCAACAATTGCCTGATCACGATGAATTTCAGTATGTCCTCGTCTGATTTTAACGTTATGTTTCTTCATCAACGATAATAATGCACCAAGAAATTCTTTGCCAGGATCAACCTGTAATAACTGTGGCCATCGCAAAGGTCCTCGCTGATAAATTCGTTCAAACGCAGATGCAACTTCAAATGCTGTCTTTGTTGATAATGGTTCCGCTTCTTTATATCTACTTGCAACATCAACGACAGTTAATGCGTATTTGTATGTGCGTGATTGACGTCTACCAATTTTAATGGTGTCATGTGGTAAAAATAAAATATCTGCTTGATGAACTTCATTAGGGACGCTGACATCAAAATGTGCATATTGAATTTTTTTAGGTGGTGGTAGATAAATTTGCCATATTGCCTGTCGTGCTAACTACGCTGCAGCAACAGAACGTGAAACTTTTGCTACTTCAGATAATTTAGTAATAGCTGATCTGCCTCTCCAATATCCTCTTGGGCTATAATAAACAGACTCCATTATAATAGTTATATAATTAATTACCAGCACCTAACATTATTTTACTTTTCATGGCAGATTTTATCAAAAAACTAGCGAGTTTTTCTCTGACAGATTTATTTGGTATAGAATTTAACGCATGAATCAATTTTACATCTGCGAGATGCCTTTGTTGTAAATCTTTATTTTTATACGCAACATCATGAACATGACACGCTTGATCAATCTTATTTATTGGATACTCTCCTGATCTTGGTTGATCTTGATCATTGAGTCGGATATCGAGTCGGGTTCCAGGTCCACAATAATTATATCCTGGAAGATGTTTTTCACCGGGATACTTGGCCCATGGCAATTCGGGCAACTTTCCTAATGAAGCAGCAATATCACCACCAGTTTTTACTGCCGATTTATTCATGGGGATAAATCTGTATTTTTTTTGTGCCGCATTTCACTCATTTGCCTGTCATGGCACGTCGTTTATTTTTCGTTGTTATTGTTGTTAGTTCAGCAGTTGGTGTAGATGCTCTACATCGAACACAATATAAATCCATAATATTAATAATATGGATATAATTGATTTTTCAGCGACACGAAAGCAGGAACCAGTGAAACATCATTCAGCGTTACTAAATTCGATAAGGATGATAATAATGGGTCCATCCGGATCGGGTAAAACGCAACTATTATTAAATTTAATAATGCGATGGTTGAAATGGGACAAATTGTATTTAGTAGCACCATCCGTGGATGATCAGCGGTGCTATGATGTTCTCAATGATTTTAATGAAAAAGCAAAATTAATTAATAAAGAAG
This sequence comes from Megalonaias nervosa, assembly GCA_016617855.1. Taxonomy (NCBI): domain Eukaryota; kingdom Metazoa; phylum Mollusca; class Bivalvia; order Unionida; family Unionidae; genus Megalonaias; species Megalonaias nervosa. The sequence continues at coordinate 6,547 of JAECUM010031650.1, forward strand.
ATGAAAATGGCGATGTTGTTGAGTTTATTACCGATATCGATGAGGCGCCATCCGTGGATGATCTAAATGGATTTATTAATAATCTAGTGGTGTACGATGACGTTATGCTGGATAAACAAACAAATCCGGCCAGGATATTTTCTCGAGGCCGACATAAAAATACGGACGTGATTTACGTTACTCAACGATACACACAAATACCGAAGGTGATCAGGGATAATTGTAATAATCTGGTTGTGTTTAATGGGGTTGATAACCGTACGCTGCAAAATATTTATTACACCTGGTGCTCAGGGGATATGGACACGATCAAATTTAAACATTTATTTGCTCAAGCACATGCTGTCCCGTTTGGATTTATTACAATAAATTTACATGATCCAAGATCCAGATATCGTATAGGTCTTGATAAAATCTTTGGTTAAATTACAGCAGCAGGCAGGGTGAACGACAAAAATTGAGTGACCCAGTAAGTAAACTAAACGCATTATAAAAATAAAAAAACAAAAAGTCAAATATAAAATAACAAAACTGAGCTAACTAAAACGATTTATTATCCGTTTTTTCAAACTATATGGTAATAATAAAAGTTAGGAGGTTCGGTTTAGCGTTATTGACATTATTTTTTCAGCCCCCGTAGGAACCTTTATTTTATGAAAAAATTCCTCGAAACCAATTTGTAGGGTTCACCCTGCCTGCTGCTGTGGTCTTACACACTCATATTGCTACAATCTCTGGAAGCGACTTTTTGCTGTATTGTTCGAATGTCTATCATGACTGCAATCCAGTTATTAAAGTAATGCATATATCCGACTTTTTATCACACACATTACCCTTGACCTGCATTGAAACTAAGGGGTTTTGTGCACTTATATTGCTACAGCTTCTAGAACAGACTTTTCGCGCTGTATTGTTAGAAAGTCTACAATGACTACAGTCCAGTAATTGAAGTATTTCAGGGTAAAAAAGCATGAAACCTGCGATCCAGGTTAACGAAACCAGGCTCCAACTGTGAGGAGACACTCTTATAAACACATTGTGAATGACAAGACTAGCACATTTATTATTATTATTATTATTATTATTATTATTATTATTATTATTATTATTATTATTATTATTATCATTATTATTATTATTATTATTTCTGAAATCACTAGCGTGTATAATTTCTGCAAAATATATACTAACATATAGGTAATCTCTATTATTAGTTGTTTGTTTAATAATATCAGTCACACAAAACGCCTTATCATTTTAAAATGTGATTACTAAAACAGTTCATTACTCTTTTTCTGAGCAGGAAATAAGTTTAATCAATTTGGAATTCATCAGCCGTTAATCTTTGGTAATGTAGTAGTTGCAGTGGGTTTGAAAGCACGTCAACGCAATGCCCGTAATGGGGTAAGTATATTGCTGGAAAAAAAGAGAATCGTTTCAAAAACTGTGTATTAAATTACATTACACTATGTTCCTATTGGCTGATAGATTTTAAATTGCTTTCCTTTATTGAAAAAGGTATCTCAGTCAGTACTCTCCGTTGATAGAATGACATATGCATATATCCAACCTTAGCATTTTCGTGTTTATGATTCCTCTGAAAGTTGAGCTTTCGGATATTTTAACATATTTTAATTTTGAATGCTTGTTAACATGTTTGTAAAAAGTTAGAGAACAATGTTTACAACGTTCCGTACAACCGATGTTTGCTAATGAAGCAAAAAGGTATGGAAATTTAGCCAAATATATATAAATAATGTGCATCATCTGCCTCGCAGATACTCGTCGTGAACTGCTGCATCCTTTCCAAAGTCGGTACTTTGATATGTTGCTGAAATAAGAATATTATATATAACTTGTAAGTTTTTCAAGAAATGTTAATACATACAAATTTAATGGTTCACAAAATAATGAAAATCATAACGTGCAGATAAGAACAACTAAATTTACATAGATGATATTTAAATCATTTTGTTCCGATGTAATCTGAGAACAATTCTGTCTATCGGCGTGTCATCGCATTTCGACAAGGTACGCTAAAACTTCTCATCAAAAATATCTTGTTATACCCGTCGGATCTCCATCGGCGATGTAACCATAACCGATAAGTTACATCCCTACTTAATATAATATGTATATTGTTAGACATAATCTTGCAATGAAGTTGTCAATGTAATCTGGATTTGTAAAGTAGCTTTAACAATGTTTCAGTCATATCGCTACGTTATCTGCAGTGTGGCAGTGTATAGTGATGTCTAGAACTGGGACATCAAACTTCAGACAAGTAACATCATGTCCCACTGAGTCACATTATCCTGACACCAGGTCGACCAGTCCTAACACCACCCTCCTAATGCTGAGCGCATAGCGAGGCATCTGTTCGTACCATTTTGATAAGTCTTTGGTACGACTCGTCCCAAACCCGCGACCTCCCGCATTCGATGCGGACACTTTAACCACTAGGTCATCAGAGCTCTCTGCAATGAAGTTAAATTATGTTCTGTTTTGTTCTGTCATAAGTGCTCTTCTATTTCTTTATCATAACTGTGGAAATGATATTAGATTTTTTAACGGACACTGTACAAGTAAGTTATTGTATAATATGTATCAGTCAAAATGGTAGAGAGAAGGACAGATAGAGTGAAAGCGAGAAATAGAGAATGCCGAATACACAAAAGCTACTTACGTTTTCAATCTTCTGTGTATATATATACCAACTATTTTATTAATACTATGGTACTATGATTATTTTGAATAAATAGTACTTGTTTTACTTCTAAATATGTTCATCCTTCTCCATTAAAACGACTTAGAAAATTATCACAATAGTTTTGTCTCTGAAAGTCCACAACGTTATATATTAAAATTAAAAGAATGCATAGGAATCTTTGCTCATTGAACATTTGTATTTTCTAAGGCAGGGGCATCTATTGTGCAAAGGGCTACGTTTAGTTTACTGCATGTAAATTTTCACACAATCAGGATCCGTGTAAATGATCTTGCGTGTGGTACGTGAAGTTCTTAGTTAACGAGCATGTGCAGGCAATTTTAAGGTTGCATTATTAATATGATAATGATACAGCTACATCTAACAGTACGAAGCAAGATCAAAACGATCTTAAAGATGTTTTACATAAATCAGCAGATATATTCAATTTCGAACATTCTTATAAAATTAAGCATGTTATGTTATATTAGAATATATTATTTGGTTTTCCTGTAGCTAGTTCCAACGGTACTCTAACACTTTCTTAGCTATATGATGTATCATATATTGGATTTAGAACGTTTCCCAAGACACAGTTTGGCTAGCCTTGGTTGGTATCCAAAACGCCAATTTTCTTTTATCTAACAAGTGATCTGGCGAATGTTAATATTCTAGCAATGACGAATACACTTGTATCCAGGCCTTAAATCTACATGAATTCTCAATTACTTGTATGAATGGAGCCCTGGGAGAAGGGTGTAGCTATCTTTAATCATAGATTATGAAGACAAGAATTCGAATAGATAAACTGAGTTTTCACAATCGACACTTCTTCACTAAACTATTTCTTATTAGTATGGCAATCAATAGTACGTCTTCATATTATCAATGCATCTTACCTGTTCCTTTTTATAAATAGGCTGAAAAGTAATTCAGTATTTGGTGAGCTTTGGCCCCAATGCGAACCGATTTTATCACCTAAATGCAAACAGTTTTCTGAATAAACCACGACCTCCTTGGAAGTCAGCACAAGTGATTTATTATTACCCGTGTTGGAAAATGTACTCCGTGGACTCATATCTTTTGTAAACGTTCTGAAAGGTACGTGTCACTATTGGTTCACTCAACTACTTACAGGCAATCTTACAAACTATATAAACCATGTGGATGGCAGACACGTATTATATTCATTTCTTTAACAAGCCATTACAGATGTATATCCCTGTTCTCTTTGTTTGCATTCATTTATGCAATACAGTTATATAAACAAATTATTGAATTAAAAAGTTTTAAACTAGACTGTGCTTCACATCGGTATTATTTTACCTCACGAATAGCAGTATAATAGATCAACCATATATGGCATTTGTTATAACAACAAAGACTTCTTCGATTAACTTATTACAAGAAAAGTTATGTTATCATGCAAGCAAATACACATATTTTAGATAAATGTAAGCCTGGCTGTTACAGCGTTGCGAAAACTAACTTTGATGTATTTTGATGGTATTTTTAATTCTTAGGAGAATGATAGAAAACAAAAAGTTGAAGAACAAATATTAACTTTTTTTGATCAATAACATAAGCTATAAGGACTCTAGATTTCCTGCAAAAAATAAAAGCAAATAGGACAATGAAGGAAAGAAAAAATAATTGGAAAAGAGAAAGAAAGGGTGGTGATGATGATGATAATAGTAATTAGTAGTAGCGGTGGTGGTGGTGGTAGTATTAAACTTCAAAGCTGTAAAACTGCATGCAATAATACAAAGTCACCGTTGTTGCAATCATAGCGAAAATTCTAATTACACCATCAATGTCTGGCAATAAACAACAGCGGTATTGATATAGAACATTTTTACTACAATCATATTTTAATCGTTCATATTTTGAGATATACCGTTATTATTCTAATAGCATTCCACCTTTCTAATACCATCACTGTACTTACAAAGCAACATAAATTCCTAACCTACCGAGGCTTGTAGATCAATATATATGCATTATGGTATGTCAAAAAAAAAAATTAAAACAGTACGTTATTAGTCCCATGAATAAGGAAGTTACAGAACTGAATAAACTGTTACACGCGTGATTAAATATAACTGTTATATTTCAGGCTTTTTGCTGGGTCCATAGTCTGCTTTTAGGGTGATTTTTGCGGGATTGTTAGGACGATTGTACTAATGCTAATAGTACTCCAATAAACACCCCCTATTATAACAACTACGGTATTTATTTTCAAAACACAAATAGCTCTTGTAAATAAAAGATAAACAGTACAGTCAGAGCTGCTTTTTTTCTCTCAAGGATACGTGCATAAATCATATAAATTTGGTAGAACAAAGTGTTGTTGACAATATTTGCAAAACAGCTATTCAGTTTGAATTTTTCCCCATCTGAGGTCAATCCATTAATAAACATAATTGAAGTTTTTTCTCTTTGTTAATATGAAACTATATAATACATATTTGTATTACATACTCATTTTAATTTACATAGCTGATACGGAATGCGAAACAGATATTCAATCTATTATTCCATATCGCACATCTAAAATTTCATAATTTGTAACTAGTTTTACAATTTTAAACATTCGGTTATAGCCCAGTTATAGAATATCTTGAATGATTAATTGCAATACATTTTACATTCTTCATAAAGTTTCTAATTTTTAGAAATCCACTCATGTGTGCTGTACATTACGGCTTTTGCCGTTGGGGATAATGGGATATTGACATAAGTAGCGACAAGCGGTTTATGGGCACTTTAAGATATCTACCGGTATCTACCGCCGAGAAATTAGAGCTAGCTGAGGGTAAAAACAATATGTTGGACAAAATGTTTGACAATGGCTTCTCAGATGATGCTTGCATGCACAGTGACACCAAACTTGGCACAGAGAGAGAGAGAGAGAGAGAGAGAGAGAGAGAGAGAGAGAGAGAGAGAGTCAAAAAGAGTCAGAGAGAGAGAGAGATATACCACAGACTTTGCGGATACAATCTTGAATTCACAGTTTACAAATGCAAAGTGCAAACGACACAGGGATTGATGACAAAATGTTAAAGCATTGTTGAAAATGCCCCACGCTGGGTGAAAACCTTATCCCATGTTTATTTCTAAACTTAAATCTTTGCAAATCTGTTTACTTTAATGAAGCCGGATGACTTGTACAATGAACCAGAAAATTAATAGTTACGTTACCAGCCACTGCAATGACGACACAAGGAAGATACATTCCACAATATAAACAATTTTAACAACCGAACTTACCCAAAATCGATCTCAGTTTCAGACTTTCAAAATTACGTTCTGCGGATTATTTCAGCAAGTTTAAGTAAGGAACTTTTAATTTGTCTATTAATATTACTGATGACTCGAAAATGTTTATAAAATTGGACGATACAACTGACACATGTTTGCAACATTATGGTATACACATCGAATACAGGAGGGCCAGTTTTGACTGTGATGCAAATGTATAAGAATTACATATAGTTACAATATTGTTGAGCCTTTTTTATGACTGGCCACATGCAGGGAAGCATATGGCTGTTTATATTGAAAATTTTTCCGACGTTCAAGTAGAAAACTACGAGAAGAAAATAGAACAATATTGTTTAAAAATTTCTTCTTAAAAATATCCAAATTAATATTTAAAATCGTCCACGTGTTAGACAGATATCGAATCTTCGTTTTCTTAATGAAATATATGCTTAAATTATCAGTTTTAATTTCAATGTATCAATACATTCTTTAAAAAACATAATCGATCTTCTTTATTCTGTTAAAAGGAAACATCTGATGCATATTTGTCTGTGTTTGCGTACCTAATCTGTATCATGTTATTTCTTATTTACTCCATTTTTAGACTGATGCATATGGGATGTGTATATTGTTATGCATGGTACAATAAAACGAAATACTTACTAAACGAGGACATGATCTGTAATGCTCAGCACAAGTTTCTTTTTTATAACTACATGAGGTCTGGGCGATCTGATTTTGACCCCAACACAAAGGAGACGTCCTTGTATCGAAGTGTGTCACCGGTATATTGGTGTCTACTCTCGCCGATATTCCAGATTTACACTGGCACACAAGCTCATACACATATGCACACTCATGTACTTGGTAATCCATTACATGTAACCTTAAATTTTGCAGCTTTATACAGTTTCTTAATTCCATACCACAAAGATGAAAATATGTTCGAGAAAAAACAAAAGTTCGAGATTACATTACACCTAAATATAAGATTACATACGTGTATGCCGGGTAGTATGTCCTATGTACACAGGTGAAAATCAATTATTTCTTCTCTGAAGCATTAAATGCCTGTTGAAAAACATGTTATTAACCAGGAAGATATGGATTGTGTTTTTAACAAAGCAAAAGTAATCAAAAGCAAATATCGGTTATAAATTATACAGTATAATGCATTAATAATGTACTTGTTGTTGGGATGGCTGTCTAGAATCCAACGACATTTCAACAAGGTCTTTAGCGAAGATCATCCTAAGCTCAGGTCAGGCAAAGCGACAAACGTCTCTATTAAAGTAACGTTGGAACATTCCCTCCTAACCGGAAACGATCATAAAGACCAAATTAGAAATACGGTATGTACCATAGCATACATAGCAATACACCAGGGCCGCCATAGCGGGCTAAATTTATAATGGGAAAATTGGTCAGGATAATCACGTGGGTTTTTTTTGTGTCTTTTTGTTTTTTTGTTTTTGTCTTTTTTTTTTCCATCGAGGCCTCCAAGAGATTTCTAGAACTCGTAGAACAATCGGATACCACACAAAGCTTCCCATGACTAGAAACTATCCGAAAACCACCGCCCGCCCAGAATCCATAGAGTAATCCTGTTTTATTTTTGGACCCGCTACAGAGAGCTCATAGCGACCAGCTCACACGCCACAATTAGCGAGGCGCCAACACACGTACCGCAATGACCGCACATCTAAAACTATACGATAGACTCAACAACCGATTAGATATGTGTCCTTGTAGAAAATATTGAGAACCCACAATTAGGAACATATTTAGACAACTAAAAGAAGGCAAGCAACTCGACAATCAATAACAGAAATGTTGTTGCAAAATACAGTGCTCCAGAGGTATCTGGGCAGTACGAGAGCCATGGCAAGGCAAGAAACAGTCCGAGTAACCTTTAAGAAATGGAATTCAAGCCGGTTAGAGGGTGGAGGTATAGATCAAACAAGAGAACACTTTCATGTCTTCATTGAGGACCTCTAAGGACTTTGGTACCTATCAAAGTGAGACGTTGTATATATCATCTGAAAGACGATATGGACGAATGGCTAGACGAGGTCCACCAAGTAAGCTATGGGAGCCATCCACCTTGACAAACGCAAGTCCGAAATTCTGACATAGTACATACTTAATATCTCACAGTGAAAAGCTTTAAAAGAGGACATCTATAATGCATCAACATAGAACTCTGATTCAATACATCAGTCTTTCAAACTGTATGATAGCATTATTTAATCCGATTCCAAAGAGCTGACTTACGCTTCCTCTAGGACATTTGTCAACATCATTATTTCACTTTTTCATTTCTCCCTTAAGATGGCTTGTCGTAGGGACGCCACTTATGACCTTGCGAAATATCTTTTCATTGTGCCCTGTTCTCCAATGCTCTTTGGGATTTTGGAAAATCTACGCCTGTCCACTATTTGATGTTATCTTCCAATCTCTTCTTCCGTCTGCTTCGTTTTCTCTTCCCTCTCATTGTGCCCTGTAGGATTGCATTTGTCAGGTCAAATGAGCGTGAAACGTGACATACCATCTTAGATTGCCTATCTTTACGGTGGTGAGCCGATATTCCAGTGTCACAATTGCATTTTATACCCGAGCGTAATGTTGCTGTCCTTCCGGATATTCTTCCGTCTAGCCTGAATAATTGTTGTCGGGACAATCCCGTAAAAAACATTAGTTTTGAACCTACATCGGTGGCGGTAATTGACGCTTATAACTTTGTTGAGTTTCTGTCCATTCACTCTTTTTTCCTTTTGGATGCCACTCAATTTGTTTTTCATTAGCTTGGTCTTTTCAGCGCTATCTCCATCCCATACCTTATTGCTTCTTGTTAAAACGGTTCACTAAGGTTTTCAGTTCTTGATCATCTCCTGCTAAGCCATCTGTATCATAAGCAATGAGCAGGTTGGAGATTGTTTTGCCTCCAGCACTAATTCTGCCCACATGGTGTTCCAGGGCATCAGGGATTCAGACATGATTCTTTCCAGGTAGATGTTGAAGAGAGTGGGTGAGAGATGGCACCATCATCAGTCTCCGACTGTGGTTATGAACCAATATCCGATGTTGCTAATGACGAGAACTGCGCTAGTTGCCTTGTTATATAGGTGTTCTAGGTGTGTATTAATTCTGCATTTATCTTGCGTTTATGTGGCCCATAAGGTTGCCTTTAATACCGTGTCCAAAGGCTTCTCGAAGTCAGTCCAGGCATGATAGAGGTCTTTTCGGTGCTGCAGATATTATTTTCACAGAAGATTCTAAGATTCGAAGAACTGTTATACAGTGCTACTTCATTCTATGAAACCTGTCTGTGCTTCAGGAATGGTGTGCTTAGCTTGGGGTTTCAGTCTGTTGGGGATTATTTTAAGCATAACCTTGCTTGGATGACTTATGAGCTGATCGTTTGGTACGACTTGCTGCAGATTCCCTTTTTAAAAGGAAGAGTGACGATGAGAGACTGGGTCCATAGGGAGGATCATTCTACTGTTTGCCAGATATTTGTTGCAGATTGTTGTGAGTATCACACTTGCCAAGCATCTAGCTGACAATGCGTATTACTGTCGTGGTGCAGGTTGTGATCAAGAAGTCTAAGCTGATTTCCTTAGCACCAAGAATTGTGAGCAGTGTAACGTTTTACCTATTGCTGCGTTTGGATCTTTAAGCTTTTAAAGTTCAAAGTTGATCATAGGCTATCAGTCATCTTCAGCAGGTCATGATTGCGGCCCATGTAAGCTACTGGGAAGCTACGTGTTATGACAATGTTAACCTAGACCGGACGCGATACCTCAGCAAGATGTGCTCAGTATGCCTCTTCTGGATAAGTTATGGTTGTTCATTAACTCTGGGTTAGCGTAGATGGGGATGTCAAGGAGCTTGAGTCCCCTCTCATTCATATGTTCATTATAGTATTGATCACAGACTTCACGCCATTTTGCCTGTGCGTCTTCTGCAACATTGGCATTCCAGTCTCCTTTAATAACTATGCTATTCTTAGGTGTCTGTTTAACGGAAGTTTGAAAATCTGGTCGTAAAACTCATCCACTTCCTCATCAAATATGGTGATTCTGAAGGGAGATGTCCTCAATCGGATGGCAAACGTCTTGTTAGACACTGGACGGTAACACATTACTGTAAATCCGAATCCAACTATGATTGTACTCAATCTCACAGAAGTAAATGCCTGTGTCCTTCATAAGTTGATATCTCCTAAATTCGTCTGGCACATATCGCAGAATCTCATGAGTTATCTCCTCGAGTTTCGCTACTAGTTTTAATGTTCCACATTCCAATGCAGATGCGATATCTTGCCCGTACATTGATGGTGATTGCGCCAGTAGCATAGTTATTACTTCAGTCCTGGTGTACATCGGATGACGAGGTCATTCGTAACCTTGGCTGAGACTGAACCGGTATAAAAACTCTGTCCATTGTCATTTCGTCACCTCTGGTGTATTATGTGCAGTTGCACTCTGGCGGATCCCATTCAACTCTAGGCTGTATACCACAACCAATAGCCATGTTACTGTATGGTTCGCACTGGTCACTAGCATGTGGCCTTTGAGTTCGTCTTGGAATTCTTCCACCCTGGTTATTGACTACAGCTTCGAAGACTTCCGCCCTGTAATGTCATGTTACCACTAGCCTATTTCTCCCATAGGCACAGAGACTCACTGAGGTGAGAGTCTTGGCCACTGTCTGTCCAGTCCAAACAAAATTTTAATTCTTTTCTTGTATAGTAACCTTTACCAATGTTATAACCATGAAACAAACCTAAAACAGTTTTTTGTGTGAAAACATAGTATTGTCATGTAAACATCACTTCTGCAAGCAAATAACCCTGTTTCTAAATAATCATGGTGGTTTGAGTGTTGTGTATGTTTCATATCAAACTAGGTTTTTTAAACATGTTATAATTTGTATGTTAAAGTAATATATATATATATATATATATATATATATATATATATATATATATATATATATATATATATATATATATATATATATATGTATATATATATTGATACGTATATGTAATTTAATTATTTAATTACTTGTTTGTTAGTTTTAAATTTTTTATTTTTTTAATTTATTCCATTCCATGTTATTGTAATGATAACTTTATTAACTGGATTTTAAATTTTTCCAGTAAATTCAGTTCTTTTTAGCAGTAGCTTGTTTACATTGTATCAATCGGTGACCTAGGTTTCAGAATTATTTTCAGCTATGTTGCAAACAACATTTTTAATTTTTTTATTATTAAATCTTATAGTAAGATTAGTTCAGTATAATCCAATTCGTCCATGGCGTACGTGATAATCGACGTGTAAGGTTACTGCGCCGCTCAGACTAAGTGATCACGTGACCTTATCACGTGGTCCGCTCTGCGTTGTAATTAGAGCTAAAGTGACGTTTCATTGATTTTTGGTCAGTCGTAATTAATGCCTTCCGAGCTGAAAGGTATTTCTGTGTTGTTGCCACTTTGATTTGAATTTTTCAATTTTTCGGAATTAATAACTTATTCTCCCTGGGAAACACTTGTGCTCATTCGAATTCTTGGACAAGGACATTTATTAGAAATTATTCGGAATTCTAAAGCCGGATTATTATTCTTGGTGATTCAACAAAGAACTGTTGACACGTCAACACAAAAGAGGTTATAGAAGACGTCATCGCCTTCGATACTGGAACTTTATCGGGATTCGAACTGTGATTCACTTAGGACTTTTTTATTGTCAGGACTTATATTAATTAATTCTAGGATTAATTATGGATTAGATTCATAAACCGTAAGTCCCTTTTTATATATATTTACCTTGTTTTTCTAGGGAAATAAATTATTTGTTAAATTTTACGAAGTTAGTTGGCTTCACTCTTTTCTTTGTTACTTTTGTACGAGCCTAGATACATATAAAAGAAAACTGGGGTTCTCGTCCTTGGGATATATGAATTTTGGCTAAAATATTTCAGAAAATTGTTTTTTTGAACTTTAAATTCCCCTAGTGTTTAGATTTTTTTAAATCCCAAGTATTATTTCACATTTTGTTTGAAATTTTTAGTGAAATCAACAGACTTTTTCACAATGTCATCAAAAGTGGAGACCTTTCTTTTAAATCCTACTCAGGAGCATTTGGATTGTTTGTAAAAAGATGAATTGCTTGAACTTGCCAGAAAATACGATCTTTTCTGAAGCAAAAGCTTCTTCAACGCAGCAAGAAATAAAAAACATTTTGATCCGGTATTTGGTAGAGAAGAATGTTTTGGATAAAAGCGTTTTGGCTTCGGTCAGTAAGTCTTTATCAGACTCTGGCATAAATGTAAAGGAATTAAAATTTAAATACAAGATGGAATTAGAGATAATGAAGCTTGAATTTCAGAAAGAAAAAGAGGAGAAACAAATGCAAATGTAGTTGCAATTGGAGAAAGAGAAAGAACAAATGGATTTACAGAAAGAAGAGAAACAATTGCAGTTGCAATTTGAAAAATTGGAGATAGAGAAACAAATGCAGTTACAATTTGAGAAAGAGGAGAGAGAGATGCTAATACAAACAGAGAAGGATGAAAAAGAACTTCAAATTCGAATAAAAGAAATGAAGCTGGCAAGTGAAAGGTACATTCCTACTCCACATACAAATTCAGGTTTTGATATTACAAAGAATGTTAGGTTGGTGCCCCCTTTCAGAGAAAAAGAAGTAGACAAATATTTTCCTCGTTTTGAAAAGGTCGCTGAAAATTTGAAATGACCAAGGGAGCATTGGACTCGATTATTACAATGTGTACTTGTTGGTAATGCTAGTGTTATTTAACATTCACTGTCAGTTCAGCAAAGTGCTGACTATAATGTGGTTAAGAAATGCATCTTAAAGGATTATGAGTTAGTCCCTGAGGCTTATCGGCAAAAATTCAGAAACAATAAAAAAGAAACTGGACGGAACTATGTCGAATTTGCAAGAGAAAAAGAGCAGTTATTTGACAGATGGTGCATAGCCAAGAAAGTTGAACAAGATTTTGAAAGTCTCAAACAACTTGTATTACTTGAAGAGTTTAAGAACTGTGTCCATAGCGACATTAAGACTTATCTTGACGAGCATAAGATCGAAACCTTGGATAGTGCTGATGAGTATTTCTTAACTCATAAAGTTCCTTTTGTAGGCAAGTCTTCCACTCAGCAGTCTGCTGGTAGAAAAGTATTTCAGCCTAATACGACTCCTTCAAAGCTCAATCTGGCACAACTACTAAAAATCAATCTCCTGATAAACTTGATTCAAAATCCTTGCCTCTTCCTACGTGTACCTATTGCAAGAAGAAAGGACACGTTATTTCTGATTGCTTCACATTGAAATATAAGCATTAGAATCAAGATAGACCTATCCCAAATGCTCTTATTTCTAAGAGGTCAAGGTCACGGTCATGTATTGAAAGCAATACATTTGTTGGGTCTAATAAAGCCCACCCTGATTTTATTATGGAGAATTATGAACCATTCATTTCCAAGGGCTCTATATCGCTCTTGGATGATTTGGCCAATTCTATCCATATTAAAATTTTAAGGGACACAGGAGGTTCTCAGACACTTTTATTATCAGGTACTTTGCCTTTTTCTGAGAAGTCTTCTTCTAATGAGAGTGTTCTTATTCATGGAGTAGAGTGCGGCTTTGTTAATGTTCCTCTCCATTCTGTAAATTTGTCATCAGACTTAGTTTCAGGACCTGTAACAGTCGGAATAGTGTATTCTTTACCCGTTGAGGGCATTCATTTGTTACTAGGCAACGACCTAGCTGGAGATAAGTTTGTGGTTAATCCACATGTAACTGACAAGCCTTGCTTGGATCAGAAGGTCGATCCAATTGAAAAAAGATTCCCTGATTTATACCCAGCTTGTGCAGTTACTAGAGCTATGACAAAGAAAGCTCTTGAGAATGATGTTGATAAGGAAAGTATTCCTTTAGCTAACACATGTATTGGTCAGGCTTTTGATGAAGTCACTTTCACTCCTTGTTTCGATCAATTAAAAAGTATTGATCACAGTGATCCTCTTTTAAATACTCATTCTCTTTTTTTTTAGTTAAGATGATAAATGACAATTACTTGTCGTCGAACAGGAAAAAGATCCTAAGATCTCCTCTTTGTTTCAGAGGGCCATTAGTGAAACTGAAACCACTGAAGTACCTGTCTGTTATTTCATTAAAAATGGAATTCTTATGAGAAAATGGAGACCTCCCGAGGTACCTGCTGGTGATGAATGGTCAGTGAACTTTCAAACTGTAGTTCCAAAATCTTACTGAGAGGAAATTCTTAGTCTCGCCAATGAAACTCCTTGGCTGGTTATTTAGGGATTAATAAGACTTATAACAAGATCTTGACTCACTTTTGTTGACCAAAAATCAAAAGTGATGTTTGTAAATTCTGCAGATCTTGTCATACATGTCAAATGGTAGGAAAACCAAATCAGAAGATACCTTGCTCATCTGCAACCTATTCCTGCATTTGACGAACCATTTAGCAGAATAATGGTAGATTGTGTTATTCCCTTACCTAAGAGCAAGTCAGGCAACCAGTATTTGTTGACCATTATGTGTGCGTCAACAAGATTCCCAGAGGCAATTCCTTTGAGGAATATTAAAACTAAAACAATAGTAAAAGCTTTAATAAAGTGTTTTACTCAATTTGGCCTTCCCAAATCAGTCCAATCGGATCAAGGGTCAAATTTTATGTCTGGAATTTTCCAGCTAATTATGCTTGAATTTGGCATTCAGCAATTCAAGTCAAAAGTGAAATTATGGTTTCATAGAACTTCAATGGAGAGAACTTTTGAGTCCTGTAATAGAGTTCTTTCTCTCTTTTTCATTCTTCAAAATTTTCGTCAAATTAGGTATTACGGTCCTTTTAAAGTAAAGAGGAACCAAGAGAAACTGGACAAAAGAAGAAAAAGATGCACTCTTGACAGCATTTGAAATATGTTTCCTGGCAGAGAGAGTGCCTCGAAAGAAAGAGTGCCAGGATGCTATGACAAAATTTCCTACATTGGCAGGCAGAAGCTGGCGATGTCTTGTTATTTTATTTTTCAAGTAGAGAACATGCGTGCAACAAGGAAGCTAAAAAAAGACAGCATTTGTCACAACAATGAATCCAATCTGTCATATTGTTTACAGATGATCTCTTTTTATGACTATATCTAATCCTGTAGATTTGAGCTTATAAAACAAGTATGAACCCCCTGCAGACCAAAGGAATATATGTCCAATCCATTCAAATGTGTCCACAATTGAAACAATTTGCATGTCATTACATCATAATGTAATCAAGTCATCTACATATGACCACAAATATTAACACTATAATTCAAAATTTCACTACCTCAGGTAACTATTGCTCAAAAATGCTAAAGTTGTTTATGTGAGAAAGGTCTAAGTCCAATCCGTTCAAGAATGTGTAAAACAAAAGGTAAAATTGCTGTATCAGCCCGAACATATAATCAAATCATCTACATCTGCATACCAATACACCTGAACAATTTTATGTCTAACTTGTCTTTTTCAACTGTACTAAACTTTTCTACCAAATAAAGGTCTAATCCTTTCGTATTCCACTTCACAAATAGTAAATATTTGAAAATAAAATGCTGCAAAGAGCTGAAACTCTAAGCAGGTCATGGAGATTTACATCCCTGTATGCCTACAAAATTTAACGTCTTCCTTGAGAGGGTTTTGGTCAAAAAGTGTAAAACAAAAATTGAAAAATGTGTAATTAAACATTCCTGCAATTGCCTGAAAATAGAAAATGTCATCCATTTAAGACTTACAGGTAATACAATTCTAGATTGTCATGGTTTGCAGCAAAAACAATATACCCTCCTTATGCAATTATAGAAGGGGCACAATAACACGAGATACCATAGTCTATATCCAGGAACTCAAGAATATTTGTTTTCTTGGTGTGGTGAAAATGCTATTTATTCAATAAATGGGGGTAAATATAAAGCACAGTAAGGTTTAGAAAACCTTTGATGTAATATTGAGATCATTTCTGATGTGCTGAAGAATAACCTAATATATTCTGAGTCTTCCAAATTCAATACCTTAAAATAATATACTCAAAACTATAATTGGGTAAAAATACGATCTGCACAATTTCTATTGTAAAACGTACCTGTAGTGATAAATTGCAGTGAGAAATAGAGTTGTCAGCTAATACATGAGATATTTCCGCAATGTGATTTAGGTTCTTTTTACTTAATAAAATGCCTATGCCAAGTAAATGTTTGCTTGGCCTTCATTAGCTGCACTGAAAATGGCAATGTGCTTAATTTACATGTAGTCTAAACCTTGTTTCTACTCTATAAAATAAATAAGTTTGTTTCCGTACTGGTTTTGCTTGTGTATTACGTCGAAACAGATTAATACAGTAGAACTCCTCTTAAACAACCACATCTGGCAAATGAAACAAGTAGCCTCGGAAAACAATTGTTCGCCTTAAAGAGGTTAATTTCTTCTACATATTTGATACGAAACTCTTAAACATTTATCTGTTGAAGAAAGGTACTTGTATAATGGTAGCGATCTTTAAGATAGATTCGACTAATGTTAGGTCTCATTTACAGCATGTGTACAATTTCTCACCACAAATGTAGCTGCGTATCATTGTATGAACTCCATGTACCTTAAGGTAATTCGTTCAGTTATCTTTTTGATACAAAATAATTACCCATAAGGTTGCCAAAGAAATTAAAATGTTTTTATAAAGACACTGTTTCAGCACTAACCTTAAAATGTTTACTTTTTACATCTACTTAAAGTGACGTATAGGCCAATGAGGACTGGTGCTACTTTAACATTTAAATGAATTGTGTGCGCGTGCCACTATTATCACAATCATACGTACTTGTTTGATTTAATACTACCACATCGGAACTATCATAAAGCCTAAATACACAGAGAATGTGCTTGTTGCTTACATTTAAAAAACAAATTCATGGCAAGACTAGATGGTCAAGCATTGGCTCAAAATATGAACATATATACAAAAGGACGACCTACAATATCATTATTATTTGCATGAAAGAATACATTTTATCTATGGTTCTAAGAAAAAAAATAGATTGGAATCTCGCAATTAAATACATTATTCTACTTAATCAGGTTTACTCTGGATATCTGCGAAGATATGCCTGAGTATTATTCTACAGCGTAATGTAATTGCAATAAAAACGAGTAACAAGGCAGTACATATAATTGACCTTAAACAGTCTGTAAGATTGCATCAGTTTGTGTAGCGGTTTGGTCAGCTTATTGCACAACGGTGTTTCCTAAGCGGGTATTGAAATTCTGTTATTTTGTCAATAATTTGTACTGCCACTCTTGACCGATGTCGAAACGTATCCATGCTGTCTGTTAAAAATAGCAGACACTTACAATGGTTATTACACTTACAATGGTTATTGTGCATTAACTCAGCAAATTTTATTCGTCAGCAAATGCTGACATTAACAGGATGGTCGGCGTATTACCAGGAACTTTAATTATATTTAGATTACTTTAATCCATCTTGCGCAGGTTCATAAGCTTCAGAAACATTTATAAAGACTTTCGAAACATTTTAAACACCGTCTACATAATTAAATATATGAGCCTGCGAGCTCAAACTTGTAACTTCACACTTTATTAAAAGTAGATGACACCCACAAATATTAATACCTGCAGGGTGGTATGTCTGTATGTATGTAGGTAGGTAGGGTTTAACGGCACGTCAGCACACTACTGGCTATATGTGTCAAATATAACGTGCTGAACTGACTACCCATGAACGCTGAGAGATCGTATCATCAACACGATATATTTCAATAGTTAACTTGTTTACACACCAACAATGCGAGGACTTATCATACGACATGTTTACACACCAGCGTTGTGAGGACTTCATGATCAGGTGTGTATTCTCTCATTTACAAAGCAATTAGCATTAATCTTAGAAAATTAATAAATATATAACTTTTTGCTATTAGGGATATCTTTAACAAGTCTTTCCAGTGACA
>JAECUM010031651.1:0-52300 GCA_016617855.1 Megalonaias nervosa
AGTGTTTCTCTCCATTCTGTAAATTTGTCATCAGACTTAGTTTCAGGACCTGTGACAGTCAGTATAGTGTCTAACTTACCTGTTGAAAGCATTCATTTGTTGCTAGGCAACGACCTAGCTGGAGACAAGGTTGTGGTTTATCCACTTGTAACTGACAAGCCTTCTTTGTATCGGAAAGTTGATCCAATTCAAAAAGAATTCCCTGATTTATACCCAGCTTGTGCAGTTACCAGAGCTATGTCAAAGAAAACTCTTGAGAATGATTTTGATAAGGAAAATATTCCTTTCGCTGACACATGTATTGGTCAGGCTTTCGATGAGGTCACTTTCATTTCTAATTTCGATCAATCAAAAGGTATTGATCACAGTGATCCTCTTTTAAATACTCATTCTCTTTTTTCTGATAGGGTGATAAACGACAATCACTTGTCGTCAAACAGCAGAAAGATCCTGAGATTTCCTGTTTGTTTCAGAGGGCCATTAGTGAAACTGAAGCCACTGAAGTACCTGTCTGTTATTTCATTAAAAATGGAATTCTTATGAAAAAATGGAGACCTCTCGAGGTACCTGCTAATGACGAATGGTCAATGAACTATCAGATTGTAGTTTCAAAATCTTACAGACAGGAAATACTTAGTTTGGCCCATGAAACTCCTCTGGCTGGTCATTTAGGGATAAATAAAACTTATCACAAGATCTTGACTCACTTTTATTGGCCAAAAATCAAAAGTGATGTTTGTAAGTTCTGTAGATCTTGTCATATTTGTCAAATGGTAGGAAAACCCAATCAGAAGATACTTAAGGCTCATCTACAACCTATTCCTGCATTTGACGAACCATTCAGTAGAATTATGGTAGATTGTGTTGGTCCCTTACCTAAGACCAAGTCAGGCAACCAATATTTGTTGACCATTATGTGTGCGTCAACAAGATTCCCAGAGGCAATTCCTTTGAGGAACATTAAAACTAAAACAATAGTAAAAGCTTTGATAAAGTTTTTACTCAGTTTGGCCTTCCCAAATCTGTCCAATCTGATCAAGGGTCAAATTTCATGTCTGGAATTTTCCAGCAAGCTACGCACGAATTAGGCATTCAACAATTCAAATCTTCTGCCTTACCACCCTGAGAGTCAAGGGGCTTTAGAAAGATTTCATCAGACTTTGAAGAATATGATTCGATCATATTGCTTTGATACGAGGAACGATTGGGTTGGAGGCATTCATTTACTTTTGTTTGCTGTTAGGTAGTCCGTTCAAGAATCTTTAGGATTCAATCACTTTGAGCTAGTTTTCGGACATACTGTGCGTGAACCATTGAAGTTGTTGAAAGAGAAACTTCTTTCTAATGAAGATACTGAGCTCAATCTTCTTGATTATGTTTCTGATTTTAAGTACAAGTTGTCAAAGGCTTGTGAGGTCGCAAGAGCAAATCTGCACTCTACTCAGTGCAGAATGAAATCAAGATACGATAAAAACTCAAGGGATAGGAATTTTCAACCTGGTGATAGAGTTCTAGCTCTCTTGCACATTCCACAGAATCCCCTTCAGGCCAAGTATTATGGTCCATACACGGTTGAAAAGAAAGTAAATGATTTATGTTACATAATAAATACTCCTGGGAAGTGAAAACAAAAACAACTTTGCCACATTAACATGTCAAAGGAGTATATTGAAAGAGATAGCCAAGTAAATCATGCAATTAATTTAGTGGTACCTGTCCCACAAACTGAGGATTTAAGTGAAAAAATTCAATCTTCGGAATTCGGACATTATGAAAAGTCTGGACCAAAAACGTTTATACTTACAACAACAAGAAAGGAATGAACTTAAACAGTTTTTATTCGAATATGAGCACTTGTTTCCAGATATTCCTACTAGGAGAAACAAAATTTTTCATGACGTTGAAATTGTAGATTCAAACCTGTGAAACAACATCGATACAGGATGAACCCTCTCAAACAGGAATACTTGAAAAAGGAAATTCAGTTTTTGCTGGAGAACGATTTCATAGAGCCCAGTAAAAGTGATTGGTGTTCACCATGTATACTTGTTCAGAAACCAGATTAAACTTTCCGTATGTGCACTGATTATAGAAAGGTGAACAGTGTGACAAAAACAGATTCATTTCGATTACCAAGAATCGATGACTGTATTGATAAAATTGGAAATGCCAAGTATGTGACCAAATTTGACCTTCTGACAGGATTTTGGCAAATTCCACTAACGGAAAGAGCAATAGAAATTTCGGCATTTGTGACTCCAGATGGACTCTATCAATATAAAGTAATGCCGGTCGGGACGAAGGGTTCCCCAAGTACCTTTCAACATTTGATGAATATGATTACCTCTGGTCTAGATAATTGTGATGCTTACATTGATGATGTCATCATCTACAACGACATCTGGAAAGAACATCTAGCCACGATTCGAAAATTCTTTGAAAGACTCACTGATGCGAATTTGAGAATAAATTTTTCTAAAAGTGAGTTCTGCCGTGCTTGTGTAACTTTTCTAGGACATATTGTGGGACATGGTCAAGTTAAACCTATAGATGCTAAGGTCAAGGCTATCTCTGATTTCCCTGTGCCTGTCAGTAAAAAGCAACTAATGCGATTTTTGGGTATGGCATGATACTACCGAAAGTTTTATTCCAATTTTTCTAATATTGCTGAACCCCTGACAAACATGTTAAGTAAGAAAAACAAGTTGCTTTGGACTGAAAAATGTCAGGAGGCTTTTGATAGGTGAAAAGCAATACTCAAAAGTGTGCCGGTTCTCCCAGCTCCAAATTTCAGTTAATCTTTTAAATTTTCTGTGGATGCAAGTGATGTTGGGGATGGAGCAGTATTGAGTCAAGAAGATAGAAATGGTGTTGATCACCCAATGTGCTATTTTTCTAAGATATTAAATAAGCACCAAAGAAATGACTCAGCAATCAAGAAGGAATGTTTGGCTTTAATATTGGCATTACAGCATTTTGAAGTTTACATTAGCTCAGCTCCTTCTCCGGTTTTTGTGTTTAGTGATCAAAACCCCCTTACTTTCATCGACAAGATGAAAAATAAAAATCAAAGATTATTAAGGTGGAGTTTGTTTTTGCAAGAATATGGTATCAACATCAGGCACATCAAAGGAAAATACAATTTGGTTGCAGGTGCACTTTCCCACGTATACAACTATTATTTCATATACACTTTGTATAATTTATAAGAGTTTTCTTATGTAATTTTATTTTACCTCATGTATAATTTACATATGGCAAAAAGAAAGCTTTAATATATAACTCTTTCTTTTTTTTTATGGGAGGAAGCGTTACGTATATGTAATTAAATTGCTTGTGTGTTAGTTTTAAAATTCTTTTTATATAATTTTGTTTCATTACATTTTATTGTAATGATTATTTTCAAGGGATTCGATATTTTTTCAGTAAATTCAGTTTGTATAGAAGGTAAAAGATATTACATTAGCTCTATTTTTAGCTCACTCTGGTTCATAGATTTTTTAAACATCGAGCTAAAACGATTGGCTGTTATCAGGGTCATTTGCTGATTGCATTATGGCTCTAATTTGTGAACAACATTTTTGTTTGAATTTTATAATAAGATTCGCTGGGTTCTTCCATGGTGGACGTGCCTACCGGTTGTGCGCTTCTATTGCGATGTTTAAATTAATATCACGTAGCCCGTCACGTGAAGCACTATGTGATCTAAAATCGCGGCTTTAAACTGACGCTTTCTAGTAGATTTAGTCAGTTGTATTTAAACCTTGAGGGCTCAAGAGGTTTCAATTGTTGTTGCCAATTTGTTTTTGAAGTTCATCTATGTTTTGGATTTAATAATTTATTATCTAGAGATCTAAACAAATGTACTTTTTATAAAAAGTTCTGGGACAAAGAAATTCAGTGGAAATTTATTCTGGAATTCTATAGGGAAACAAACTGTGATTCAATCGAGGATTTGTTACCATCAGTACAGACATCATCTGACGTCATCGCCTCCATATTAGAATTTCATCGAGATTCGAACTCGGATTCTATTAGAACTGTTTAGTGATAGGACTTGTAGTTTTCAATCTTAGGATTAAATTTTGGATTATATTCACAAACCGTAAGTCCTATTTCCAATGTCTACATTGTTTCCTAGGAAAATAAATTATTTTGTTAAAATATACAAATCTTGTTGGCTTCACTCTTTTCTCTTGTTATTTTTGTACGAGCGTACACGCAACAAGAGAAAATTGGGGGCTGGTGCGGGATATTTGAATTTTGGCTAAAATATATCAGAAAATTTTTTTTTGAAATTTAAATTCCACTAGTTTTAAATCCCAAGTACTATTTTACATTTTGTTTGAAACCTTTAGTGAAAACAAAAGGCTTTTTTTTTTTTTTTACAGTATCATGAAAAGTAGAGAATTTTTTAAAATTTTACTTAGGAGTGTTTGGACTTTTTGAAAATGGAAGTACAGATAAAGAAGTTGGAATTAGAGATAAGACAGGTTAGTTTCATATAGAATAGATACAAATGGAAAGAGAAAGGGGAGTAAGGCAAATGCAGATGCAAATGCAAAGAGAGAAGGATGAAAGGGAATTCTAAATTAGAATGAAAGAATTAGAGCTGGCAAAAGGAAAACACTCCCCTTCTTTTGATGTTATAAGAAATATCAAGTTAGTACCCCCTTTTCTGGAAGAAGAAGTAGATAGATCTTTTCCTTATTTTGAAAAAGTTGCTGAAAATTTGAGGTGGCCAAGGGAGTACTGGACTCTATTATTACAATGTGTACTTACTGGTAGAGCTCGTCATATTTACATTTCACTGTCACTGGAGCAGAGTGCTGACTATGGTGTGGTTAAGGACTGTATTTTGAAAGATTATGAGTTAGTCCCCGAGGCTTATCGGCAAAAATTCAGGAATTCTAGAAAACCAACTGACCAGACCTATGTCGAATTTGCATGGGAAAAAGCACAACAATTTGATAGGTGGTGCTCTTCTAGAAAGGTCAATAAAGGTTAAGAAAGTCTCAGACAACTCATATTACTTGACGAGTTCAAAAACTGTGTTCCTAATGACATTAAGAATCATCTTGAAGAGCATAAGATTGAAACCTTGGAAAATGCTGCTCTTGCTGCTGATGAGTATTCCTTAACTCATAAAGTTCAAGTTGTAGGCAAATCATTCACTCAGCAGTATACTGGTAGAAAGGTATTTCAGCCCAATACGACTCCTCCTAAAACTCAATCTGGCACAACTTCTAAAAATCAAGCTTTTGATAAACTTGATTCAAAATCCTTGTTTCTTCCTACGTGTACCTATTGCAAGAAAAAAGGACAAGTCATTTCTGATTGCTTCAAATTGAAATATAGGCATCAGAAGCAAGATAGACCTATCCCAAATGCTCTTATTTCTAAGAGGTCAAGGTCACGGTCATGTATTGAAAGCAATACATTTGTTGGGTCTAATAACCCCCAGTCTGATTTTATTATGGAGAATTATAGACCATTCATGTCGAAGGGTTCTATATCACTCTTGGGTGATTTGGCCAATCCTATCCCTATTAAAATTTTAAGGGATACAGGAGCTTCTCAGAGTCTTTTATTATCAGGTACTTTCCCTTTTTCTGAGAAGTCCTGTTCTAATGAGAGTGTTCTCATTCAGGGAGTAGAGTGGGGCTTTATTAATGTTCCTCCCCATTCTGTAAATTTGTCGTCAGAATAAGTTTCAGGACCTGTGACAGTCGCTAGATTGTCTACTTTACCCGTTGAGGGCATTCATTTGTTGTTAGGCAACGACCTAGCTGGAGACAAGGTTGTGGTTAACCCACTTGTAACTGACAAGTCTTCTTTGTATCAGAAAGTTGATCCTATTGAAAAAGAAATCCCTGATTTATACCCAGCTTGTGCAGTTACTAGAGCTATGTCAAAGAAAGCTCTTAAGAATGATTTTGATAAGGAAGGTATTACTTTAGCTGACACATGTATTGGTCAGGCTTTTGATGAGGCCACTTTCACTCCTAATTTGGATCAATCAAAAGGTATTGATCACAGTGATCCTCTTTTAAGTACTCATTCTCTTTTATCTAATCAAGGTGACAAACGACAATCACTTGTCGTTGAACAAGAGAAAGATCCTGAGATCTCCTGTTTGTTTCAGAGGGCCATTAGTGAAACTGAAGGCACTGAAGTACCTGTCTGTTATTTCATTAATAATGGAATTCTTATGAAAAATGGAGACCTCCTGAGGTGCCTGCTAATGACGAATGGTCAATGAACTATCAGATTGTAGTCCCAAAATCTTACAGACAGGAAATACTTAGTATGGCCAATGAAACTCCTCTGGCTGGTCATTTAGGGATAAATAAAACTTATCACAAGATCTTGACTCACTATTATTGGCCAGAAATCAAAAGTGATGTTTGTAAATTTTGTAGATCTTGTCATACTTATCAAATGGTAGGAAAACCCAATCAGAAGACACCCAAGGCTCATCTACAACCTATTCCTGCATTTGACGAACCATTTAGCAGAATTATGGTAGATTGTGTTGGTCCTTTACCTAAGACCAAGTCAGGTAACCAATATTTGTTGACCATTATCTGTGCGTCAACAAGATTTCCAGAGGCAATTCCTTGAGGAATATTAAAACCAAAACCATAGTAAAAACTTTGATAAAGTTTTTTTTTTTTTTTTTTAACTCAATTTGGCCTTCTCAAATCTGTCCATTCGGATCAAGGGACAAATTTTAAGTCTGGAATTGTCCAGCAAGTTATGTACGAATTAGGCATTCAACAATTTAAATCTTCTGCCTACCACCCTGAGAGCCAAAGGGCTCTGGAAAGATTTCATCAGACTTTAAAGAATATGATTGGGTCATATTGCTTTGACACGAGTAGTGATTGGGATGAAAGCATTCATTTACTTTTGTTTGCTGCTAGGGAGTCCGTTCAAGAATCTTTAGGATTCAGTTCCTTTGAACTAGTTTTCGGACATACTGTGCGTGGACCACTTGAGTTGTTGAAAGAGAAACTCCTTTCTAATGAAGATACTGAGCTCAATCTTCTTGATTATGTTTCTGATTTTAAGTACAAGTTGTCAAAGGCTTGTGAGGTCGCAAGAGCAAATCTGCACTCTACTCAGTGCAGAATGAAATCAAGATACGATAAAAACTCAAGGGATAGGAATTTTCAACCTGGTGATAGAGTTCTAGCTCTCTTGCACATTCCACAGAATCCCCTTCAGGCCAAGTATTATGGTCCATACACGGT
Source organism: Megalonaias nervosa (assembly GCA_016617855.1). NCBI lineage: Eukaryota > Metazoa > Mollusca > Bivalvia > Unionida > Unionidae > Megalonaias > Megalonaias nervosa. Next base: position 7,257 of record JAECUM010031651.1, read on the forward strand.
TGAAAAGAAAGTAAATGATTTATGTTACATAATAAATACTCCTGGGAAGTGAAAACAAAAACAACTTTGCCACATTAACATGTCAAAGGAGTATATTGAAAGAGATAGCCAAGTAAATCATGCAATTAATTTAGTGGTACCTGTCCCACAAACTGAGGATTTAAGTGAAAAAATTCAATCTTCGGAATTCGGACATTATGAAAAGTCTGGACCAAAAACGTTTATACTTACAACAACAAGAAAGGAATGAACTTAAACAGTTTTTATTCGAATATGAGCACTTGTTTCCAGATATTCCTACTAGGAGAAACAAAATTTTTCATGACGTTGAAATTGTAGATTCAAACCTGTGAAACAACATCGATACAGGATGAACCCTCTCAAACAGGAATACTTGAAAAAGGAAATTCAGTTTTTGCTGGAGAACGATTTCATAGAGCCCAGTAAAAGTGATTGGTGTTCACCATGTATACTTGTTCAGAAACCAGATTAAACTTTCCGTATGTGCACTGATTATAGAAAGGTGAACAGTGTGACAAAAACAGATTCATTTCGATTACCAAGAATCGATGACTGTATTGATAAAATTGGAAATGCCAAGTATGTGACCAAATTTGACCTTCTGACAGGATTTTGGCAAATTCCACTAACGGAAAGAGCAATAGAAATTTCGGCATTTGTGACTCCAGATGGACTCTATCAATATAAAGTAATGCCGGTCGGGACGAAGGGTTCCCCAAGTACCTTTCAACATTTGATGAATATGATTACCTCTGGTCTAGATAATTGTGATGCTTACATTGATGATGTCATCATCTACAACGACATCTGGAAAGAACATCTAGCCACGATTCGAAAATTCTTTGAAAGACTCACTGATGCGAATTTGAGAATAAATTTTTCTAAAAGTGAGTTCTGCCGTGCTTGTGTAACTTTTCTAGGACATATTGTGGGACATGGTCAAGTTAAACCTATAGATGCTAAGGTCAAGGCTATCTCTGATTTCCCTGTGCCTGTCAGTAAAAAGCAACTAATGCGATTTTTGGGTATGGCATGATACTACCGAAAGTTTTATTCCAATTTTTCTAATATTGCTGAACCCCTGACAAACATGTTAAGTAAGAAAAACAAGTTGCTTTGGACTGAAAAATGTCAGGAGGCTTTTGATAGGTGAAAAGCAATACTCAAAAGTGTGCCGGTTCTCCCAGCTCCAAATTTCAGTTAATCTTTTAAATTTTCTGTGGATGCAAGTGATGTTGGGGATGGAGCAGTATTGAGTCAAGAAGATAGAAATGGTGTTGATCACCCAATGTGCTATTTTTCTAAGATATTAAATAAGCACCAAAGAAATGACTCAGCAATCAAGAAGGAATGTTTGGCTTTAATATTGGCATTACAGCATTTTGAAGTTTACATTAGCTCAGCTCCTTCTCCGGTTTTTGTGTTTAGTGATCAAAACCCCCTTACTTTCATCGACAAGATCAAAAATAAAAATCAAAGATTATTAAGGTGGAGTTTGTTTTTGCAAGAATATGGTATCAACATCAGGCACATCAAAGGAAAATACAATTTGGTTGCAGGTGCACTTTCCCACGTATACAACTATTATTTCATATACACTTTGTATAATTTATAAGAGTTTTCTTATGTAATTTTATTTTACCTCATGTATAATTTACATATGGCAAAAAGAAAGCTTTAATATATAACTCTTTCTTTTTTTTTTTATGGGAGGAAGCGTTACGTATATGTAATTAAATTGCTTGTGTGTTAGTTTTAAAATTCTTTTTATATAATTTTGTTTCATTACATTTTATTGTAATGATTATTTTCAAGGGATTCGATATTTTTTCAGTAAATTCAGTTTGTATAGAAGGTAAAAGATATTACATTAGCTCTATTTTTAGCTCACTCTGGTTCATAGATTTTTTAAACATCGAGCTAAAACGATTGGCTGTTATCAGGGTCATTTGCTGATTGCATTATGGCTCTAATTTGTGAACAACATTTTTGTTTGAATTTTATAATAAGATTCGCTGGGTTCTTCCATGGTGGACGTGCCTACCGGTTGTGCGCTTCTATTGCGATGTTTAAATTAATATCACGTAGCCCGTCACGTGAAGCACTATGTGATCTAAAATCGCGGCTTTAAACTGACGCTTTCTAGTAGATTTAGTCAGTTGTATTTAAACCTTGAGGGCTCAAGAGGTTTCAATTGTTGTTGCCAATTTGTTTTTGAAGTTCATCTATGTTTTGGATTTAATAATTTATTATCTAGAGATCTAAACAAATGTACTTTTTATAAAAAGTTCTGGGACAAAGAAATTCAGTGGAAATTTATTCTGGAATTCTATAGGGAAACAAACTGTGATTCAATCGAGGATTTGTTACCATCAGTACAGACATCATCTGACGTCATCGCCTCCATATTAGAATTTCATCGAGATTCGAACTCGGATTCTATTAGAACTGTTTAGTGATAGGACTTGTAGTTTTCAATCTTAGGATTAAATTTTGGATTATATTCACAAACCGTAAGTCCTATTTCCAATGTCTACATTGTTTCCTAGGAAAATAAATTATTTTGTTAAAATATACAAATCTTGTTGGCTTCACTCTTTTCTCTTGTTATTTTTGTACGAGCGTACACGCAACAAGAGAAAATTGGGGGCTGGTGCGGGATATTTGAATTTTGGCTAAAATATATCAGAAAATTGTTTTTTGAAATTTAAATTCCACTAGTTTTAAATCCCAAGTACTATTTTACATTTTGTTTGAAACCTTTAGTGAAAACAAAAGGCTTTTTTTTTTTTTTTACAGTATCATGAAAAGTAGAGAATTTTTTAAAATTTTACTTAGGAGTGTTTGGACTTTTTGAAAATGGAAGTACAGATAAAGAAGTTGGAATTAGAGATAAGACAGGTTAGTTTCATATAGAATAGATACAAATGGAAAGAGAAAGGGAAGTAAGGCAAATGCAGATGCAAATGCAAAGAGAGAAGGATGAAAGGGAATTCTAAATTAGAATGAAAGAATTAGAGCTGGCAAAAGGAAAACACTCCCCTTCTTTTGATGTTATAAGAAATATCAAGTTAGTACCCCCTTTTCTGGAAGAAGAAGTAGATAGATCTTTTCCTTATTTTGAAAAAGTTGCTGAAAATTTGAGGTGGCCAAGGGAGTACTGGACTCTATTATTACAATGTGTACTTACTGGTAGAGCTCGTCATATTTACATTTCACTGTCACTGGAGCAGAGTGCTGACTATGGTGTGGTTAAGGACTGTATTTTGAAAGATTATGAGTTAGTCCCCGAGGCTTATCGGCAAAAATTCAGGAATTCTAGAAAACCAACTGACCAGACCTATGTCGAATTTGCATGGGAAAAAGCACAACAATTTGATAGGTGGTGCTCTTCTAGAAAGGTCAATAAAGGTTAAGAAAGTCTCAGACAACTCATATTACTTGACGAGTTCAAAAACTGTGTTCCTAATGACATTAAGAATCATCTTGAAGAGCATAAGATTGAAACCTTGGTAAATGCTGCTCTTGCTGCTGATGAGTATTCCTTAACTCATAAAGTTCAAGTTGTAGGCAAATCATTCACTCAGCAGTATACTGGTAGAAAGGTATTTCAGCCCAATACGACTCCTCCTAAAACTCAATCTGGCACAACTTCTAAAAATCAAGCTTTTGATAAACTTGATTCAAAATCCTTGTTTCTTCCTACGTGTACCTATTGCAAGAAAAAAGGACAAGTCATTTCTGATTGCTTCAAATTGAAATATAGGCATCAGAAGCAAGATAGACCTATCCCAAATGCTCTTATTTCTAAGAGGTCAAGGTCACGGTCATGTATTGAAAGCAATACATTTGTTGGGTCTAATAACCCCCAGTCTGATTTTATTATGGAGAATTATAGACCATTCATGTCGAAGGGTTCTATATCACTCTTGGGTGATTTGGCCAATCCTATCCCTATTAAAATTTTAAGGGATACAGGAGCTTCTCAGAGTCTTTTATTATCAGGTACTTTCCCTTTTTCTGAGAAGTCCTGTTCTAATGAGAGTGTTCTCATTCAGGGAGTAGAGTGGGGCTTTATTAATGTTTCTCCCCATTCTGTAAATTTGTCGTCAGAATAAGTTTCAGGACCTGTGACAGTCGCTAGATTGTCTACTTCACCCGTTGAGGGCATTCATTTGTTGTTAGGCAACGACCTAGCTGGAGACAAGGTTGTGGTTAATCCACTTGTAACTGACAAGTCTTCTTTGTATCAGAAAGTTGATCCTATTGAAAAAGAAATCCCTGATTTATACCCAGCTTGTGCAGTTACTAGAGCTATGTCAAAGAAAGCTCTTGAGAATGATTTTGATAAGGAAGGTATTACTTTAGCTGACACATGTATTGGTCAGGCTTTTGATGAGGCCACTTTCACTCCTAATTTGGATCAATCAAAAGGTATTGATCACAGTGATCCTCTTTTAAGTACTCATTCTCTTTTATCTAATCAAGGTGACAAACGACAATCACTTGTCGTTGAACAAGAGAAAGATCCTGAGATCTCCTGTTTGTTTCAGAGGGCCATTAGTGAAACTGAAGGCACTGAAGTACCTGTCTGTTATTTCATTAATAATGGAATTCTTATGAAAAATGGAGACCTCCTGAGGTGCCTGCTAATGACGAATGGTCAATGAACTATCAGATTGTAGTCCCAAAATCTTACAGACAGGAAATACTTAGTATGGTCAATGAAACTCCTCTGGCTGGTCATTTAGGGATAAATAAAACTTATCACAAGATCTTGACTCACTTTTATTGGCCAGAAATCAAAAGTGATGTTTGTAAATTTTGTAGATCTTGTCATACTTATCAAATGGTAGGAAAACCCAATCAGAAGACACCCAAGGCTCATCTACAACCTATTCCTGCATTTGACGAACCATTTAGCAGAATTATGGTAGATTGTGTTGGTCCTTTACCTAAGACCAAGTCAGGTAACCAATATTTGTTGACCATTATCTGTGCGTCAACAAGATTTCCAGAGGCAATTCCTTGAGGAATATTAAAACCAAAACCATAGTAAAAACTTTGATAAAGTTTTTTTTTTTTTTTTTTAACTCAATTTGGCCTTCTCAAATCTGTCCATTCGGATCAAGGGACAAATTTTATGTCTGGAATTGTCCAGCAAGTTATGTACGAATTAGGCATTCAACAATTTAAATCTTCTGCCTACCACCCTGAGAGCCAAAGGGCTCTGGAAAGATTTCATCAGACTTTAAAGAATATGATTGGGTCATATTGCTTTGACACGAGTAGTGATTGGGATGAAAGCATTCATTTACTTTTGTTTGCTGCTAGGGAGTCCGTTCAAGAATCTTTAGGATTCAGTTCCTTTGAACTAGTTTTCGGACATACTGTGCGTGGACCACTTGAGTTGTTGAAAGAGAAACTCCTTTCTAATGAAGATACTGAGCTCAATCTTCTTGATTATGTTTCTGATTTTAAGTACAAGTTGTCAAAGGCTTGTGAGGTCGCAAGAGCAAATCTGCACTCTACTCAGTGCAGAATGAAATCAAGATACGATAAAAACTCAAGGGATAGGAATTTTCAACCTGGTGATAGAGTTCTAGCTCTCTTGCACATTCCACAGAATCCCCTTCAGGCCAAGTATTATGGTCCATACACGGTTGAAAAGAAAGTAAATGATTTATGTTACATAATAAATACTCCTGGGAAGTGAAAACAAAAACAACTTTGCCACATTAACATGTCAAAGGAGTATATTGAAAGAGATAGCCAAGTAAATCATGCAATTAATTTAGTGGTACCTGTCCCACAAACTGAGGATTTAAGTGAAAAAATTCAATCTTCGGAATTCGGACATTATGAAAAGTCTGGACCAAAAACGTTTATACTTACAACAACAAGAAAGGAATGAACTTAAACAGTTTTTATTCGAATATGAGCACTTGTTTCCAGATATTCCTACTAGGAGAAACAAAATTTTTCATGACGTTGAAATTGTAGATTCAAACCTGTGAAACAACATCGATACAGGATGAACCCTCTCAAACAGGAATACTTGAAAAAGGAAATTCAGTTTTTGCTGGAGAACGATTTCATAGAGCCCAGTAAAAGTGATTGGTGTTCACCATGTATACTTGTTCAGAAACCAGATTAAACTTTCCGTATGTGCACTGATTATAGAAAGGTGAACAGTGTGACAAAAACAGATTCATTTCGATTACCAAGAATCGATGACTGTATTGATAAAATTGGAAATGCCAAGTATGTGACCAAATTTGACCTTCTGACAGGATTTTGGCAAATTCCACTAACGGAAAGAGCAATAGAAATTTCGGCATTTGTGACTCCAGATGGACTCTATCAATATAAAGTAATGCCGGTCGGGACGAAGGGTTCCCCAAGTACCTTTCAACATTTGATGAATATGATTACCTCTGGTCTAGATAATTGTGATGCTTACATTGATGATGTCATCATCTACAACGACATCTGGAAAGAACATCTAGCCACGATTCGAAAATTCTTTGAAAGACTCACTGATGCGAATTTGAGAATAAATTTTTCTAAAAGTGAGTTCTGCCGTGCTTGTGTAACTTTTCTAGGACATATTGTGGGACATGGTCAAGTTAAACCTATAGATGCTAAGGTCAAGGCTATCTCTGATTTCCCTGTGCCTGTCAGTAAAAAGCAACTAATGCGATTTTTGGGTATGGCATGATACTACCGAAAGTTTTATTCCAATTTTTCTAATATTGCTGAACCCCTGACAAACATGTTAAGTAAGAAAAACAAGTTGCTTTGGACTGAAAAATGTCAGGAGGCTTTTGATAGGTGAAAAGCAATACTCAAAAGTGTGCCGGTTCTCCCAGCTCCAAATTTCAGTTAATCTTTTAAATTTTCTGTGGATGCAAGTGATGTTGGGGATGGAGCAGTATTGAGTCAAGAAGATAGAAATGGTGTTGATCACCCAATGTGCTATTTTTCTAAGATATTAAATAAGCACCAAAGAAATGACTCAGCAATCAAGAAGGAATGTTTGGCTTTAATATTGGCATTACAGCATTTTGAAGTTTACATTAGCTCAGCTCCTTCTCCGGTTTTTGTGTTTAGTGATCAAAACCCCCTTACTTTCATCGACAAGATGAAAAATAAAAATCAAAGATTATTAAGGTGGAGTTTGTTTTTGCAAGAATATGGTATCAACATCAGGCACATCAAAGGAAAATACAATTTGGTTGCAGGTGCACTTTCCCACGTATACAACTATTATTTCATATACACTTTGTATAATTTATAAGAGTTTTCTTATGTAATTTTATTTTACCTCATGTATAATTTACATATGGCAAAAAGAAAGCTTTAATATATAACTCTTTCTTTTTTTTATGGGAGGAAGCGTTACGTATATGTAATTAAATTGCTTGTGTGTTAGTTTTAAAATTCTTTTTATATAATTTTGTTTCATTACATTTTATTGTAATGATTATTTTCAAGGGATTCGATATTTTTTCAGTAAATTCAGTTTGTATAGAAGGTAAAAGATATTACATTAGCTCTATTTTTAGCTCACTCTGGTTCATAGATTTTTTAAACATCGAGCTAAAACGATTGGCTGTTATCAGGGTCATTTGCTGATTGCATTATGGCTCTAATTTGTGAACAACATTTTTGTTTGAATTTTATAATAAGATTCGCTGGGTTCTTCCATGGTGGACGTGCCTACCGGTTGTGCGCTTCTATTGCGATGTTTAAATTAATATCACGTAGCCCGTCACGTGAAGCACTATGTGATCTAAAATCGCGGCTTTAAACTGACGCTTTCTAGTAGATTTAGTCAGTTGTATTTAAACCTTGAGGGCTCAAGAGGTTTCAATTGTTGTTGCCAATTTGTTTTTGAAGTTCATCTATGTTTTGGATTTAATAATTTATTATCTAGAGATCTAAACAAATGTACTTTTTATAAAAAGTTCTGGGACAAAGAAATTCAGTGGAAATTTATTCTGGAATTCTATAGGGAAACAAACTGTGATTCAATCGAGGATTTGTTACCATCAGTACAGACATCATCTGACGTCATCGCCTCCATATTAGAATTTCATCGAGATTCGAACTCGGATTCTATTAGAACTGTTTAGTGATAGGACTTGTAGTTTTCAATCTTAGGATTAAATTTTGGATTATATTCACAAACCGTAAGTCCTATTTCCAATGTTTACATTGTTTCCTAGGAAAATAAATTATTTTGTTAAAATATACAAATCTTGTTGGCTTCACTCTTTTCTCTTGTTATTTTTGTACGAGCGTACACGCAACAAGAGAAAATTGGGGGCTGGTGCGGGATATTTGAATTTTGGCTAAAATATATCAGAAAATTGTTTTTTGAAATTTAAATTCCACTAGTTTTAAATCCCAAGTACTATTTTACATTTTGTTTGAAACCTTTAGTGAAAACAAAAGGCTTTTTTTTTTTTTTTACAGTATCATGAAAAGTAGAGAATTTTTTAAAATTTTACTTAGGAGTGTTTGGACTTTTTGAAAATGGAAGTACAGATAAAGAAGTTGGAATTAGAGATAAGACAGGTTAGTTTCATATAGAATAGATACAAATGGAAAGAGAAAGGGAAGTAAGGCAAATGCAGATGCAAATGCAAAGAGAGAAGGATGAAAGGGAATTCTAAATTAGAATGAAAGAATTAGAGCTGGCAAAAGGAAAACACTCCCCTTCTTTTGATGTTATAAGAAATATCAAGTTAGTACCCCCTTTTCTGGAAGAAGAAGTAGATAGATCTTTTCCTTATTTTGAAAAAGTTGCTGAAAATTTGAGGTGGCCAAGGGAGTACTGGACTCTATTATTACAATGTGTACTTACTGGTAGAGCTCGTCATATTTACATTTCACTGTCACTGGAGCAGAGTGCTGACTATGGTGTGGTTAAGGACTGTATTTTGAAAGATTATGAGTTAGTCCCCGAGGCTTATCGGCAAAAATTCAGGAATTCTAGAAAACCAACTGACCAGACCTATGTCGAATTTGCATGGGAAAAAGCACAACAATTTGATAGGTGGTGCTCTTCTAGAAAGGTCAATAAAGGTTAAGAAAGTCTCAGACAACTCATATTACTTGACGAGTTCAAAAACTGTGTTCCTAATGACATTAAGAATCATCTTGAAGAGCATAAGATTGAAACCTTGGAAAATGCTGCTCTTGCTGCTGATGAGTATTCCTTAACTCATAAAGTTCAAGTTGTAGGCAAATCATTCACTCAGCAGTATACTGGTAGAAAGGTATTTCAGCCCAATACGACTCCTCCTAAAACTCAATCTGGCACAACTTCTAAAAATCAAGCTTTTGATAAACTTGATTCAAAATCCTTGTTTCTTCCTACGTGTACCTATTGCAAGAAAAAAGGACAAGTCATTTCTGATTGCTTCAAATTGAAATATAGGCATCAGAAGCAAGATAGACCTATCCCAAATGCTCTTATTTCTAAGAGGTCAAGGTCACGGTCATGTATTGAAAGCAATACATTTGTTGGGTCTAATAACCCCCAGTCTGATTTTATTATGGAGAATTATAGACCATTCATGTCGAAGGGTTCTATATCACTCTTGGGTGATTTGGCCAATCCTATCCCTATTAAAATTTTAAGGGATACAGGAGCTTCTCAGAGTCTTTTATTATCAGGTACTTTCCCTTTTTCTGAGAAGTCCTGTTCTAATGAGAGTGTTCTCATTCAGGGAGTAGAGTGGGGCTTTATTAATGTTCCTCCCCATTCTGTAAATTTGTCGTCAGAATAAGTTTCAGGACCTGTGACAGTCGCTAGATTGTCTACTTTACCCGTTGAGGGCATTCATTTGTTGTTAGGCAACGACCTAGCTGGAGACAAGGTTGTGGTTAACCCACTTGTAACTGACAAGTCTTCTTTGTATCAGAAAGTTGATCCTATTGAAAAAGAAATCCCTGATTTATACCCAGCTTGTGCAGTTACTAGAGCTATGTCAAAGAAAGCTCTTAAGAATGATTTTGATAAGGAAGGTATTACTTTAGCTGACACATGTATTGGTCAGGCTTTTGATGAGGCCACTTTCACTCCTAATTTGGATCAATCAAAAGGTATTGATCACAGTGATCCTCTTTTAAGTACTCATTCTCTTTTATCTAATCAAGGTGACAAACGACAATCACTTGTCGTTGAACAAGAGAAAGATCCTGAGATCTCCTGTTTGTTTCAGAGGGCCATTAGTGAAACTGAAGGCACTGAAGTACCTGTCTGTTATTTCATTAATAATGGAATTCTTATGAAAAATGGAGACCTCCTGAGGTGCCTGCTAATGACGAATGGTCAATGAACTATCAGATTGTAGTCCCAAAATCTTACAGACAGGAAATACTTAGTATGGCCAATGAAACTCCTCTGGCTGGTCATTTAGGGATAAATAAAACTTATCACAAGATCTTGACTCACTATTATTGGCCAGAAATCAAAAGTGATGTTTGTAAATTTTGTAGATCTTGTCATACTTATCAAATGGTAGGAAAACCCAATCAGAAGACACCCAAGGCTCATCTACAACCTATTCCTGCATTTGACGAACCATTTAGCAGAATTATGGTAGATTGTGTTGGTCCTTTACCTAAGACCAAGTCAGGTAACCAATATTTGTTGACCATTATCTGTGCGTCAACAAGATTTCCAGAGGCAATTCCTTGAGGAATATTAAAACCAAAACCATAGTAAAAACTTTGATAAAGTTTTTTTTTTTTTTTTTTAACTCAATTTGGCCTTCTCAAATCTGTCCATTCGGATCAAGGGACAAATTTTATGTCTGGAATTGTCCAGCAAGTTATGTACGAATTAGGCATTCAACAATTTAAATCTTCTGCCTACCACCCTGAGAGCCAAAGGGCTCTGGAAAGATTTCATCAGACTTTAAAGAATATGATTGGGTCATATTGCTTTGACACGAGTAGTGATTGGGATGAAAGCATTCATTTACTTTTGTTTGCTGCTAGGGAGTCCGTTCAAGAATCTTTAGGATTCAGTTCCTTTGAACTAGTTTTCGGACATACTGTGCGTGGACCACTTGAGTTGTTGAAAGAGAAACTCCTTTCTAATGAAGATACTGAGCTCAATCTTCTTGATTATGTTTCTGATTTTAAGTACAAGTTGTCAAAGGCTTGTGAGGTCGCAAGAGCAAATCTGCACTCTACTCAGTGCAGAATGAAATCAAGATACGATAAAAACTCAAGGGATAGGAATTTTCAACCTGGTGATAGAGTTCTAGCTCTCTTGCACATTCCACAGAATCCCCTTCAGGCCAAGTATTATGGTCCATACACGGTTGAAAAGAAAGTAAATGATTTATGTTACATAATAAATACTCCTGGGAAGTGAAAACAAAAACAACTTTGCCACATTAACATGTCAAAGGAGTATATTGAAAGAGATAGCCAAGTAAATCATGCAATTAATTTAGTGGTACCTGTCCCACAAACTGAGGATTTAAGTGAAAAAATTCAATCTTCGGAATTCGGACATTATGAAAAGTCTGGACCAAAAACGTTTATACTTACAACAACAAGAAAGGAATGAACTTAAACAGTTTTTATTCGAATATGAGCACTTGTTTCCAGATATTCCTACTAGGAGAAACAAAATTTTTCATGACGTTGAAATTGTAGATTCAAACCTGTGAAACAACATCGATACAGGATGAACCCTCTCAAACAGGAATACTTGAAAAAGGAAATTCAGTTTTTGCTGGAGAACGATTTCATAGAGCCCAGTAAAAGTGATTGGTGTTCACCATGTATACTTGTTCAGAAACCAGATTAAACTTTCCGTATGTGCACTGATTATAGAAAGGTGAACAGTGTGACAAAAACAGATTCATTTCGATTACCAAGAATCGATGACTGTATTGATAAAATTGGAAATGCCAAGTATGTGACCAAATTTGACCTTCTGACAGGATTTTGGCAAATTCCACTAACGGAAAGAGCAATAGAAATTTCGGCATTTGTGACTCCAGATGGACTCTATCAATATAAAGTAATGCCGGTCGGGACGAAGGGTTCCCCAAGTACCTTTCAACATTTGATGAATATGATTACCTCTGGTCTAGATAATTGTGATGCTTACATTGATGATGTCATCATCTACAACGACATCTGGAAAGAACATCTAGCCACGATTCGAAAATTCTTTGAAAGACTCACTGATGCGAATTTGAGAATAAATTTTTCTAAAAGTGAGTTCTGCCGTGCTTGTGTAACTTTTCTAGGACATATTGTGGGACATGGTCAAGTTAAACCTATAGATGCTAAGGTCAAGGCTATCTCTGATTTCCCTGTGCCTGTCAGTAAAAAGCAACTAATGCGATTTTTGGGTATGGCATGATACTACCGAAAGTTTTATTCCAATTTTTCTAATATTGCTGAACCCCTGACAAACATGTTAAGTAAGAAAAACAAGTTGCTTTGGACTGAAAAATGTCAGGAGGCTTTTGATAGGTGAAAAGCAATACTCAAAAGTGTGCCGGTTCTCCCAGCTCCAAATTTCAGTTAATCTTTTAAATTTTCTGTGGATGCAAGTGATGTTGGGGATGGAGCAGTATTGAGTCAAGAAGATAGAAATGGTGTTGATCACCCAATGTGCTATTTTTCTAAGATATTAAATAAGCACCAAAGAAATGACTCAGCAATCAAGAAGGAATGTTTGGCTTTAATATTGGCATTACAGCATTTTGAAGTTTACATTAGCTCAGCTCCTTCTCCGGTTTTTGTGTTTAGTGATCAAAACCCCCTTACTTTCATCGACAAGATCAAAAATAAAAATCAAAGATTATTAAGGTGGAGTTTGTTTTTGCAAGAATATGGTATCAACATCAGGCACATCAAAGGAAAATACAATTTGGTTGCAGGTGCACTTTCCCACGTATACAACTATTATTTCATATACACTTTGTATAATTTATAAGAGTTTTCTTATGTAATTTTATTTTACCTCATGTATAATTTACATATGGCAAAAAGAAAGCTTTAATATATAACTCTTTCTTTTTCTTTATGGGAGGAAGTGTTACGTATATGTAATTAAATTGCTTGTGTGTTAGTTTTAAAATTCTTTTTATATAGTTTTGTTTCATTACATTTTATTGTAATGATTATTTTCAAGGGATTCGATATTTTTTCAGTAAATTCAGTTTGTATAGAACGTAAAAGATATTACATTAGCTCTATTTTTAGCTCACTCTGGTTCATAGATTTTTTAAACATCGAGCTAAAACGATTGGCTGTTATCAGGGTCATTTGCTGATTGCATTATGGCTCTAATTTGTAAACAACATTTTTGTTTGAATTTTATAATAAGATTCGCTGGGTTCTTCCATGGTGGACGTGCCTACCGGTTGTGCGCTTCTATTGCGATGTTTAAATTAATATCACGTAGCCCGTCACGTGAAGCACTATGTGATCTAAAATCGCGGCTTTAAACTGACGCTTTCTAGTAGATTTAGTCAGTTGTATTTAAACCTTGAGGGCTCAAGAGGTTTCAATTGTTGTTGCCAATTTGTTTTTGAAGTTCATCTATGTTTTGGATTTAATAATTTATTATCTAGAGATCTAAACAAATGTACTTTTTATAAAAAGTTCTGGGACAAAGAAATTCAGTGGAAATTTATTCTGGAATTCTATAGGGAAACAAACTGTGATTCAATCGAGGATTTGTTACCATCAGTACAGACATCATCTGACGTCATCGCCTCCATATTAGAATTTCATCGAGATTCGAACTCGGATTCTATTAGAACTGTTTAGTGATAGGACTTGTATTTTTCAATCTTAGGATTAAATTTTGGATTATATTCACAAACCGTAAGTCCTATTTCCAATGTTCACATTGTTTTCTAGGGAAATAAATTATTTTGTTAAAATATACAAATCTTGTTGGCTTCACTCTTTTCTCTTGTTATTTTTGTACGAGCCTACACGTAACACTTGAAATCATCGAATCAGAATAGCACGGTTAGTCTGATTTTAGCTGCATTTGCAATTCCTCTGGAAAACATCCTCTTCCTCATTCTGCTTTATCGATTAGAGATAAAGGCGTAGAAGCCAGATTCCCCGGCACAGCAAAGTTGTCTCTTGGAAGGTCTCCTGTTCTGGGCTATAAACTTATAGTAGAATGCTACAACTGAAACAACTTGTCACATTAAACTAATGACATATGCAGTTGTTGTGCTATCCGTGTTGCTCTCTTTGGACGGTTCATTACATAGATTTACGATATGATAACATCTATTGTAATATGAGATGAATATAAGGTATATCTCATAGCTTTTATGTACCGATAGAGACAAAATCAAACAATTATTATATATGTATGCAAAATATGAATTTAGTGTATTATGAGTCTATGGTGGTAAAACCATATCTGCCATATCTTGTTACAGATATGGCAGAGAGGAAAATGGACCACCACATGGACTCAATCCTTGGTCATCCTGCTCCCCAAGAAAGGAAACCTACATCTATGCCAAAAGTACAGAACCATCAGTTTGATCAGTCACCCGAGCAAAGTCATGATGAAGATAATTCTCAACAGACTAAAGCCTCATGCGGAGAAAATTATTGATGAATAGCCGGCAGGCTTCCGAGGAGGAAGAAACACCACAGAACAAATCTTTAATCTCAGACTCCTTTGGGAGAAATACCTTCAGCACCAGCAGATTCTATTTCACGTCTTTATAGATTTCAAAAAGGCCTTTGATAGGGTATGGCATGCAGCCTTATGAGCATCTGTGAGGAGGTACAGCATCAGCTCAAACCTGGTGCAGGTTGTTGAGCACCTCTATGACAAAGCCACCAGTGCTGTCCACATCAATGTCAGCAGAGGAGATTGGTTTCGAACAAGAGTTCGAGTCAGACAGGGATGTATACTGTCACCTGCACCCTTCAAGATTTTCCTGAAAAGGATCATGGAGGATGCCTTGCATGACCACAAGGGCACTGTCAGCATCCGAGGAAGAACAATCACAAACCTTCGCTTCGCAGATGATATTGATGGTTTAGCAGGATATGAAAAAGAACTGGCTGACTTGGTTGAACGCCTCGACACAACCTCCACAGCATACGGTATGGAGATTAGCGCCGAAAAACCAAACTGATGACAAGCAACATTAATGGCATCAGTGCAGAAATAAAGGTCAGTGGACAGAAGTTGGAAAGAGTCACATGCTTCGAGTACTTGGGTTTCAATTATCACAGACGAGGGCTCCAAACCAGAACTACTTTGCAGGATTGCCCAGACAACAGCAACAGTAACAAGGTTGAGACCAATATGGAAAGATACCAACATTGCTTTTGGTTCCAAAATAAGGCTAATGCGCTCGATTGTCGTATCGTTCTTTCTGTATGCTTTGAAACATGGACGCTCACATGAGATCTACAAAGAAGGATTCAAACCTTTGAAATGAGATGCTACCGCAAGATCTTGGGGATCTCATACATTGACCGTGTAACTAACGAAGAAGTCCACAACAGGATACAACGAGCCATCGGACCCTATGAAGACCTCTTGACCACTGTAAAAAAGAATGCAAACTGAAGTGGTACGGTCATGTCTCAGAATCATCTGGACTGGCAGAAACAGTCTTGCAAGGCACAGTGCGAGGGTGCAGAAGAAGAGGCAGACAGAAAAAGAGGTGGGATGACAACATGAAGGAGTGGACAGGCATGGGATTTGGAGATTCCCAAAGGGCAGTAGAGAACAGGAAAGGATGGAGAGAATTGGTTGCAAAGTCAACTGTGGTGCCCCAACGACCTCTTGGGTTACGGGATTGATGATGATGATGATGGTGGTCGTAAAACAAGTAATTAAAAAAAGAGTAAGACACTACAAGCTTTGTATAATTAGCAAATAATTTGTTTCCCTAGAAAACAAACTATCGAAATGTAAAAAGAACTTAAGGTAATGCGAAATAAATATCAAAATAATCCTAGAAGTTCTTGCACAAGTCCTAACAATGTTCGAATAACCTTTAGTGTTAAGCCAAAATAAATCTAACGCTGGAAGTGTTGATGTGCCTGCGGTGGCCAGTGTCGTGGTGGTGTGCCAACAGTCCTTTTGTGAATCAAAATAATACAACTCAAGAATATATCCTTGCTTGCATTTCACAATAAATTCAAGTCTTTATTTTCAGAAATACTATTTTTCAAGACTTTTTATTGCCAGAGAAGAAACGCGTGAAATAAATATTTTGAATAAAATATTCGAACCCAATGAAAAAGTGGACATAAAAATAATGCAACTGAGTCTACTCGGATCTTAAAGCACGAATTAATAATATCTAGAACAACAATATTATATAATCCTCTATCAGGACACAATTAGCATTTTCAAACAAATCTATTGGCTAATGGAAAATTTGATTCCAGGAGGTTCCAAATGTTTACAACATAAAATTCTAGTTATAATTAGAAGGTCTGTTACTAAAATAATAATATAGAATGTAGAATACATCAGGTAGGTCAGGCATTTTTATAGGGGAATTCCAATGACCTAGACCCAGATCCAAATAAATATGTTACTTATATTGATAATAATACTAATATTAAACCCATACCGATAGAGAAAATATTGGCTATGTATTGTTGTTTACAGACTAAGAAAAATCAATGATTCAGGTCAGGTACAAAATGAACTTGATTTTGAACAAGTTCAATTCCAAAATTCAATTATACATAAATCACGGAATATCATGAAATAAATAAAATAAAATAAGGAAATAACAAGCAATATAAATTAAATATACATAATAATCCTCTCAAAAAGAACAACAAGATTTATGCAATAAAGCTTTCTTTTAACTATTAGTCAAATATACATGTCAAAGAAATTTACATAAGATTAATCTGATAAAAATGACACAACGTATACATGAAACAATATAATATTTTTATACACGTGAAAGTGCATCTGCTATTAGATTGTCTTTCACTTGACATGCTGGATGTCAATATTGTATTCCTGCAACATCAAAGTCTACCTTAATAATCTCTGATTTTTGGTTTTATACTTGCCATTGAAAGTAAGGGGGATGAGATCACTAAACTCAATAATCGGAGAAAAAGCTGAACTAATACACACTTCAAAGTGAAGTAAAGCCAATATCAAAGACAAACAATCCTTCTCGAATTTAGAATAATATCTCAGGTCCTTGTTTAATTTCTTAGAAAAATAGCACACTGTGTGATGTACACAATTTATGTCTTCTTGAAGCAATACTGTTCCAACCCAACATTACTTGCATGAACAGGCTTTTTAAATAATTGTCTGAAATTTGGAGCTAAAAGAACTGGTGCACTCTTAAGTATGGACTTTGACTTCCTGACGTTTTCCAAACCAATGTAACTTCGTCCTCTTAGCCAGTAAATTTGCCAGGGGTTCAACAGTTATGAAAAAATTGGAACAACATTTCCGACAGTATCCAGCCATACCCATTACTGTTAGGCATAGTGAACTCAAAGATAGCCTTGACCTTAGTATCTATAAGTTTATTTTGTCCATATCCCACTATATGTCCTAGAAATGTAACACAAGTAGGGCAAGACTCACTTTTGGATAAATTATTTGTCAAATTAGCAACAGTGAGTCTGTCAAAGAATTTCCGAATTGTTCCTAAGTGATCTTTCCAGTTGTTCTTGTAGATGATGACGTCATTTATGTAAGTATCACAATTATCTAGACCAGATGTAATCATGTTCATTAAACGTTGAAAAGTACAAGGCGAAACTTTCATCTCAAACTGCATCACTTTATGTTGATCAAAAACTTTATGATGTCACAAATGTCGAAATTCCTTTGCCCTTTCCGTCACTGGAATTTGCCAGAATCCTTCCAAACGTTCAAACTTGGTGACATAGTTTGCATTTCCAACTTTATCAAAGCAATCATTGATTCTTGGCAATGGAAATGAATCTGTTTTAGTCACACTATTCACTTTTCCATAGTCTGTGCACATGCGTAAAGTATTATCTGCTTTCGGTACAAATATATATGGAGAACACTAGTCACTTTTACCCGGTTCAATTAAATCATTCTCCAACAGTTTGAGAGGGTTCATTCTGTTAGAATTAAGAGGATTTGAGGTATGGGCAAGAGAGAGAGAGGGTAGAAATAATACAAATTAAATATACATGATAAGTGCATATCTAATGTCGATAGGTACTGACAAGGACCAAATCAAGCAATGAGCATGAATGTATGAAAAGCCTAAGTATGTATAGTATAAACTGACCTTGTATCGCATAACTGTAAGTACTGATAACGACTAATTCAAACAACTATATCATGTATATGTGCAATGACTACCTTTTAAGGTACGAATTTAGTGCATATCTCGTATTAATAAGTATTGATAGGGAACACAAGAAAAATTGACACGAGACTTCGATACAGTAATAATATGAATTAAAATGTGAAGCATTGTGTTTATTTGTTGAAATTGTGACCAGTGATAGTACGCGTAAATCAGCTGCATAATCATTTATCCTTTCCTATTGTGATTGCATTTAAAGTAACAATTTACACATCATGTACTAACATCACATTCAATTTGTTCCGGACGTCTGCAGTTTTTGCACCATTGATGTCGGAAGAAAAGGAAGTACAGGTTTCCGAAATGTAACTATTTCGTATCCTATGTTTAATAACAATTCCTAATTTTTCTTTGTAAATTATTTTTACTTTTCTGTTTTCATGCCATGTTATCTGAACGAATATGTGTAACAGTGCTTCGTGTCTGTCAGCTGTTAACCTCGCCTGTTATTTATTTGAATAGGTACTGTAGTAAAACGTTCTAAAGTTAAAAACAAAATGCCAAAGTAATTCTAAGTTTATAAAATAGAACTTGCACAGAGTTTATTTATTACTAGATCCCCTCGTGTATAAGAATATTTGAATATGATACGAACGTGTCACTCTTCTTAATGATAGTATCTGTGTAACATTGAGATGTATCATTCTTTATGGCGTTATCTCTCATTGCCATCGGTGTGTAACATGAAAATTACATGTCAATATTCCTCAGATATCATGTATAATGCATATCAGAGATTTGTAGGAGTAAACTAATTTTATATACTGACCTAATATAAATCAAAGTATGTTTGTAGCGTTTCGAATTCAAAGACAAAATTACAGTACACGCAACCAAACATGTATAACGTAAATTTAATTATATGCATTCAAGTAAGGATGCTGTTGATAGTTGGCTTTTTGTCTTAATTTATCCTTTCTTTGTAGGGTAAGGATATTTGTAAGATAAGTCAATATTTGTTCATGGTAGTTGATGCAATTAATAGCCGTGGAACAAATTTGAATTATATTTAGTTTTCCCAGGGTGAATATACGTAAATTTAGAAATTAATGATTAGAACATTTCCGATTCCATTATACGTTGTTCTTAAAGCAAAAGAGGAGAGTATGCAGTATATTATTAACTTTCTCAAACCCTAAACAACCTGAATCATATTTGTCCAGTTTATGGGAGTAACACATACAACTATTGTCATGTTTAACATTGACTTCTATACAATATTTTATTCTACAAAGCATTCATTCTTAGAAATTCACGTTGCATATGAACAGAACATTTTGATGTATGTCCTCCTCACACACTGTGCCAAAGGAATACAGATGTAGTGAAATAAATTTAATGTGGTTCATTGATAAATCAGATTTTTGTGCCTCATAGTCTTAAAGTTTGTCCGTTACCAAACGTTTCTGATTTGAGTCATGGAGTAGATGCTTAAGCACTTATTTCATATCCAAGACGATCTCAAAGAATGAAAACAAGGCATTCAAAAGCTCCCTTCGTTATGAGAACTTATCAAAATATTTCTTTTCCGTTTGATACCTTTCCACGTTACAAATAATTGTAGCGAAAAGGCGTTAATTCTATCAACGGTATATATATATATATATATATATATATATATATATATATATATATATATATATATATAACAAATCAAATAGATCCATACACACCATTTGATAATACTAACAAAACACATGAAACTGTATGGTAAGAGGAAATCTAGATGGAGACTATTATACAAGAAGCAGCCGAAAAAATTGTTAACAAAAGCAAGTAAACCAATACATTGCATATGGGTCACACTAAAGCAACTGTTTTATTAAACCAACTTTTGCTCAGTAGAATGCACAGATTTTTCAAACTCTTAGAGAACTAAACGTTCCGGTATATTATCTTTATATATCATATATTAAGCAGGTACACTCTCCAGCATAACTAACTTTTTCAAACCCTACTGAGTTTGCCTTAGCATATATAATATTGTACATCTTGTTTATATTTTTAATTATATACAGTTTTGATTAATATTCTTTTGACAGACATGTTATCACACCCTGTTTTGGGACGATAAAAACAACCAATCCTATCTTCTGCATGTGGGTCTTGTCAAACTTGAATCACATGTCGCGTCCTGGATTGTTTAAAAGCAATTTCGTTGCATATCACATAAATGCGTAAGGAAGGTTTATTCCTTTGTGAAAATTGAATTCGATCGATCTTCTACAAGCAGGTCATCAACTAATTCTTCATTCACATATGGAGATAAAGATCATTAGGCTGTAGGGTGCACTTTTATTCGGTCTCATTGTTTGTTATTTTTGTATAGCCTGCTTGCACAGATGCACCACATGTACAGGCGAGACAATGGGGTATAACCAAAATATGGATAATGTATATTTTCTTCATTCATTCATTTTTCCTGTTCAAAACCAAGCACTAAAAGTAAATGCAGGTAAAGCGATGTACAGCCAAAAACCGTAATTTAGTCTAGAACGTGAACTCGTCGAGGTTAACCAGATAGAAGAGCACACGTCTGCTCCAGGATTATCTCCACACAATATATACATCACTTCCCTGAAAGAATAATGGAAAAAAAAAATTAATCAAAAACAGATTATGAACATTTTAGTAGATTTGCGTAAACAATAGGTAGCAAGCATATTAAATGTAATACTAAAGCTCCACGTTTGCTATCAGCTACTTTGTGACTTTTATCAGCCTTCCCATCCGATGCGCTTTAGAAGATATGCGTGAACATTGTACTGCTTGTCGCGTTTAGGACATTTCAGAGAGAGAGAGAGAGAGAGAGAGAGAGAGAGAGAGATTGAGATTTTTTTTATATCGTTCTCAGTGACAACCACTACCCATAATTAATATTTACAAAACCTTATTTCAGTTAAAGAAAATTGTACATGTAATTCTATGACAGTAGAAACGAAATTTGAAATTGGCACCAAGCCAAAAGAATCGATACTTACTGATTTAATTTCAGTAACACAACATATTTCTCTACATTTCAGTTCACTTTGTGCGACCGGTTCCACTAATCGAGCTACCTTACGTGATAGCCCTCCTATTGGTTGTAGGTATATCATGCAGAAGGTGCTAAGTTAGGTTGATACACATGTCGGAACCATCAGTACAGTTATGATATTGCTATTGGTTGTAGGTATTGCAAGAAGGAGGTTCTAAGTGAAGTTGATGGACATGTCAGAACCATTAGTACAGTCATGATCCTCTAGTAGTATGAACCTACCTGTTTTGTCCCACTTGCCCGCTTTGCGGCCTTTCTACCCGTCCTATGCGAGCTTTGTATGTTGCTCAAATTTAATTTTGACCGCACAGAGGCAACACACGTGACGCGAGCGATGCTTTTATGGTGTGGTAGAGTCTCGTCCGGATGGAAATGCCACAAAGAGCTCCTGGGGGGGGGGGGGCTTTAGTCTTTAGTCTGCAGTGATTGTGGAAACGGGATGTACTTATTCAGGCAAGCATATGGTAGCCATCAAATATACACACTGCGAGCGAAAGTGTTTTCGATCTATAACCAGTTTTCTGTCTGTAAATCCGCGCTGCTTCTTATTTGTGCTCGTAACTGCCTGTGATTTTCCATTTCCTCCATCACAGCTTCAAACTCATACGGACTGATTATTTTACCTTCACTTGCAACTGAATACAGATTACTGATCGTATTGAGACTTTTGCAAGCAATTTGGAATAGACGGGTATTCAGGAGTGCAGTTGCATCGAAATTATTTTGCTCGCGCCACCAGAGACACCGATTGCTACAGATATAGCTCCGACAACAATACCGATTGGTACACTTACAGTGGTTGATTTTGTCATGATTCCATTCACACCAATACCCACAGTTGCTGCTACAGCATCCCCGCAAATAGCATTTACATCCAAACACGTTTGTGTTTAACGATCAACGCGGCTCTCATGTAATTTCATTCTGCAGCTGTTGTTCCACTTCGACTATTTTTTCACGCCGGTAAGACTGAGGGTCCGTCATAGTTCTTCTGTTAATAATACAATTTTAATTGCACGTACACTGCTAGAAAATTATTCTGTTTTACTGGCACAATTGGCATGTAGTTACTAAAAAACTCTCTACTTCGGGAATAATTAAATCTCCGGCGATTGTGCGTTCTGTTGGTCTAGCACCCCTTTCTTTCCAAAACACACTCTAACACAATTAACTTCTAACGATCGACTTTTAAACAATAACTGTTAATCGAACAAGTGCGTCGTTGTTGAATAACAGTCAACCAGATTTGTCGATACGTGAAATGTGTGAAAAATCCAAGATGCCGCTGATTATTTATCAACATTACCATTCTACCCCACTCACCTCTATATCAAGTTATAATATTCAAGTATGATAAAGACTCGCGGACCTTTAAAACGTGATGTTAAGGTCTATCGAAACCATTTTCATCAAGAGAACCTAAATTAAGTCGACCATTTGCTAAGGTTAATAAGTCAGTGTTTTCCTCTCATTGTTTGATTAATATTCCCGTAATTACGCTACACAAATTTACTACACGCGGTGGTGCTGGCGCTTGAGCGATTTCTGCTTGCACGTATTATCGTATTGCAATATTAGCATCATCAGCGTGCTATTTGATAAAGTCTAACGATACGAAGTTGTCTCTGATTCCACCATTATCAGTGGGCTCAATCGAAATTTTTACCACAAAGTCGCCATTCAACTTGACAGTGATCTCCTGTATGTCCACATCAGACATTTTAAGTTTGACAGTTTGATCTTGAAAAATCACAACCTCACCTGGATCGACACCAGCAACAACACGACTGGTAAACTCATAGAATCCACTCTGGTGGCAATTCGGCTCAGATCTACATCAGCACAATGTCGGCGAGTTGAGCAACGTGTGTAAATGTTAATAGACATCGTTGTATAATATCACACGTACTTTAATGTGAAATCGAAAGGTGCTTGCGACGGTTGGTGAACGATCAAGTGCGCGAAAAGCTTCATTGAGAAGATGACAGCATATGAGCCATCCAGCTGAGTTTGTACTGGTAAATTTGAATAAAACAGATTTCTTCGACGTCCAACGTTGCCACTGGTGAAATAAATAACATTTTCAACTGGCTGTGCAAGACCATAGGAGTCAAAATACAACTAGGTTGATGTGTAGGTACCTATGCGACCCAGTGAGTGTCACGGCAATGATGAATCCAGATTGACAATGCCAGTATCACGTGTGCGTGGCACCATCGATGCAAGTTCATTTTGCATAAAAACACTACAAAAATGTTTAACCGATTTTTCCATCGCGTGTAAGGCAAGATTGATCAATGGACGGGTCAACGACCAGGTAATCGAAGACTTTCACCAGAGGGTATTCGACGACTTGTTCCTGGTAATCGAAGGGCTCCTCCAGTCTTATTCGGCCTCCAACCACCTTTTTTTCAAAGTCATTCTTGATGCAGTTTCGACTGCCCCTAACGAAAATATGCTTAGGATATTTGCCTACCATGTGTCGGTGTTTTGATATAGGTCCATGTACAACTACAGATTGTGATATACACGCGTAATATGAGGATTGGCTTCTAAATTGTCAAGCCAAATTTCTTCGAAGGTTCCTGATGACCATTTAACCATAGAGAAACGTCAGTCACTCGTAATGCGTCTAAAATCATTTTGTTATGCTTCTCTATTTACTTATTTAAACACCACAACCACATGTTTTGTTGAAGTAAGACTATGTATGGTAATTATCTCAATAGTCAATTGACCTGTAATAGCTGTTGATGGGTGTGCATCCGTAGTATATGTGAAAAAACGACAGCGTTGAAGTGGTTCTCGACTGCATAAACAATAGAAAGTGAAGGGGATAACACAGCATCCACAATGTTAACGTTTCTAATACAGCTTTACCAGAAACACCTTCTACACGCCAAATTGATTCTGTAGAAAGTGAAGAGGATAACACAGGTATCTACAATATTAACGTTTCTAATACAACTTTACCAGCAGCACCTCCTATACGCCAAACTACATCGTTGGAGTCATTCTTTGGAAACAAGATAGCTGTGTGTTTGGCTCCGGATATAATCATGCGAACATCTCAACGAAACCAAATGCGTGACTTAGTGGAATTGCTCGAAAACCTCAGTGAATCACCAATAAATTCTGATTGACCACGTGCAAATCCATAGTTGAAATTAGGATTTGGAAACAGTAAATTTTCTACAGCTTCATCAGCCGCGCCAGCAAAATTTCGATCTCTAATTATATTTGGTCTACGATCTGCATTATTAGTTGCATCTTTGACAAATAAAATTGTTGGGCCAGCGGTTCTCGTGTAATCATTGTTATATATTGCAATCCCAATAATTCTCGTGGCAACATGGACGTTAGCCAAAACTGATTCGATTTCCTTTCAATCCATGGAATAACATGCACTGTTGAACAATACTATGATATCATTTTTAACAAATTCCACTTGGGCATTGGCGGGGTAATCAGCATCATCAGTCTCTACCAGTTTTCCATTAATTTCCAAAAGTGCTTCACATGGAAGGGGAAACCTAGATATATCAAACGCGTGATGGCCTCAGCAGCTGATCTTGTGGCTGTTTACGAACTGGACCAGGGTCTGATTGTGTTACTGTTAGCACTGCCTCTTGTGCATTTGCTCTGGTTGCTCTTGTAATATCCTCGGGACGTTCAGCAATTTCGTTTGATAGTCTGATCAGAGCCGCAAATGTTTGTTCAAACCCAACTGTGAAATCTTATCGTGCAGTTTGTTGCAACTGTAATATATCCGACTACTCTAGATATTGCTGAGCAGCATCGCTGCGCCGCTTTTCGAACTTTTCTATGGTATCACTGCCGGACATTATTATAAGATTGGTTTTTGATTTTTCAATTGGTGCATGAGACGAATTCGCGTCCAAATCCGTTCTATATTTACCCCATCGACTGTAAGTTCAGTTCAAATCAATGGTGAGAAAACTGCATAATAGTAAACTGGCAAACATGACACAACATTCAACTTTCGATTGTTCGGCAGTACGCCAAGTCTAATAAATGTTTACAAAGCCATGCGCGTCAATGCAATAAAATATCAGCAGCATGTTACAGTTGTCACCAATCGCTTTAGGTACATGGTCGCATCTCTGAGTCAAAATAAATCACGTCCGTGTTTTTGTTCCGAGCTCGTGAAAATATTTGCGCTGGATTGAGTTGATTCTCAAACATCATAAACTACAAGATTGTTTTTATTTGCATCGAAATCGTTAATGGTAAAGCTTCGTCAATGGTGGAAAATAAATTGACGATGGCATTGCTACCACTGCTTCTTCACGATCTTTTATCATGCAGCGCTTTATAAATATCTTTAAAACATCATAGCACGGTTGATCATCTGCCGAAGGTGCAATCTCGTACACACGATCCCAGGTTAATGATCATAAAACCATATTCAGCAATGGCTGAGTTTTTCCTGATCCAGCAGGCCAATTATTAGTGCATGGACTGAGTTTGGAAATACGGTTCCATCACCATTCTTAGACGGTTTAGGTGTTGCTTGTGCGGAAAAATCAATGACTGAAAAGTCGTTCGCTTTACTATGGGCATCTGAAAAGTTTCGTGGCATGATGCCATTGAAAAATAAAGTATAAAATACGATCGTGTCTTCATATTCTGTGCCATGTCCTGCCAAAATACGTACCAGACATCCCACTCAAGTTCAAACACTTAATAGACTTGGTACAATTACTAGAGCTTGTACTTGATGTGGAGCAATAAAGTTCACATTTATTAAAGAAACGATTTTCGGCGGAGATATCGCGACTGCCTTAACAAAGTTACCAAGGACACCATGGAGAAACTATCTAGAAGCAAAAGCACCTTCCTTGATACAATTACTGCGGGCCTAGTACACGGCTAGATATACTGTTCGATTCTAATAACCAATCAAGGCCTGGTGAAGTAATTATTAAATGCGTTGATGTTACGTGTTGCCAACACGACTTAGCTTACAAAGAATCCATTGATATCCGTGGGCGTCAACGTGACGATGCTGATCTAATTCATGACTTAAATGCGATTAATCCAACACTGAGAGAACGAATCACACGACGGGTCGTCCAAGGAGGTATGAAAGCCAAGATTGTGTTTGGTTGCACTAATTAAACACAAATTACACTGATATAAACAAACAAACAAGCAGGCAATGGACACAAAAAGCCGGATATTATCAAACAAATATAATACAGTCCGCATAGGTATTGCAGAGGTGAAGCCGCCGTGGAACAGTTAGCCAGTGCAGCCTTGGTCAATCATGGGATTGCTCGAACATAGTTGGCCAAACAGGCGCTGTGGCAAATTTATTTACTAATACCAAGAAAAATTTCACGGAGATGGTTCGATGTCCAAACACCCAATGAGGTTCGTCAGGCTGATTTGTTATTTCTTTCACACAGTCGTGTCCGTGATAAACAAGGCCGGTTGCACACCAACAAACACGCGTTCACAATTGTCGATGTGGCCAGCAGATACAAAGAAACTGCGCCGCCGAGCACATTTATGCACGCGGGCCACTCAAATGGCTACAAGTGTTACAAGTGGATCCTGGAAAAGAATTTTTCTGAACTGTAGCTGTGATGCTGACTAAACTCCATATTCGAATACGTGTCGGACATGTCAGTCTGCATCGTGAACAAGCTATTGTGGAATTATTTAATCGCACAATTGCGGAGTGATTACTCTGTTATCAGTACACACAAAAATTGCTAATGAGGACAGAGCGGTCTCAAGATTGGGTAGCACCTCTTCCATTAGTCATAACAGCCTTGATCAATGAAGTCTCATGCACGGCTGGATTAAAACAATCCAATGCGATTCGGCAAAAGACCGGCACTGTTACTTAGAAAATT
The DNA here is from genome assembly GCA_016617855.1 of Megalonaias nervosa. Classification (NCBI taxonomy): domain Eukaryota; kingdom Metazoa; phylum Mollusca; class Bivalvia; order Unionida; family Unionidae; genus Megalonaias; species Megalonaias nervosa. The sequence goes on from JAECUM010031651.1 coordinate 34,583, forward strand.
ATTTCACGGCTGCACCGTTACAACCACTCAGAGCCATGGTTGTTCGCTCTCTGTATGCACCTGGATACTAAGAAGGTGGACAACATCAAGCTACTGACCCAGTATGGTCCCTCGAAGTATTCACGATCTTCGAACGGATTGATACTCCAAGACAAACCAACCCTTTAGCGTTTGGGACCTCCACCGAGCGGAGCACTTGTGCGAGAGGAGTTACAAGTCGTTCCAGCAAATACGGAACTACCACTAGGATTTATATTGACGCGTCATTAACCAGCATCAATCCTAAGCTGGCTCGCAATATCACAATGACCAAACGCGTAAGTGGTGATTTCATCAGGAAGTATCCATCGCTTGGTATCAAGCAGGGACAAACTCACTTTAGTGCATCGGTGAACACCCATGGGATGGCTCTTGGCTTGGATAATAATTGCCGTCTGTGCGAATTCACGACAGTCTCGAAGACATTCCAGGTAGATTTCGTGTTTGAGATATTTTTGCACCTCTGGAACACCTTTGGCTTTTAGATGTTTTTTCCAGAGCTCTGCAGTCCAACCACAGTCGAGTACATTTTGGTATCAATCCTACATACGCGTCGATTGGTTTATCCAAGCATTCGTCTTTGAATTTGCCAACAACATTTTTATTGGCGGCACTAAACAATGGATATTCTTTCGGACAATTGCTGGTATCAAATTCGTTGATCGTGTTTGGTTGTGCCATGTCCACCTACACATCATCGGTGGCGATATTCATCAGCAGCGAGTCGTTGCCTGTAGATGTACAACATCTTAACCTGATCCTGATAAAGCGGTTTGATCTTGTCATAATAGAACTCATACATGAGCAGCTTCGACAAATCCAGCACAGTCTTACAAAAATAGATTGGCTTTGTCACTTTGAGTTTTGAGTTTTTACTGTGAACGGCAACAAGTACACAATCAAAGATTTTTCTGGACGCAAAGGACGAGTCCTCATTGAGCATTCGAAGTTTGTCTTGCTCACTATTATCACGGACAAGATCGACTAAAATCGATTGTGCAGATTCCCCATGGTTTTTACAAACACGGTATTGACCACGAGATTAAAAATGTCATTTTCAAATTCGTTGGTGACCTTTGTACGTAGGTCCCTATTTATCTGAACGTACGGAGCCATCCAAGCTTGCTGACGAAATCCAAGTTCTCTATGGATTTTGGTTACAAGCATACCCAATCGCAAGTACAACTGCAGATTTCGCACGTGCAGTACTTAATTGCATATGGTCCTAAAACTCAGTACCAGTTTAATGCATTCAGTGTATTTGTGTACAGACTCATCAACGATCACACACTGATACGGGGACAACGACGAACCAAGTACCAACAGTGCTTCTTGGGCAAGCTTTGTGTGACTTGTATAAATGCTTGGGATATTCAAAATCAGCTTCAAAGAAATATCCGTGGCTTCCGTGGATGTTATAATCCTGCACGTGTTTTTGTAGACTGTGTACGCTGGATCGATCCACTAAAATCCACGAACCACAAGTGGCTGCATCTTGGTCGTTCATTAAATGTTACTAGCATCAAGATACATGGGGTAACTGTTGGGTCAGCGGGGTTATACCAGGCCACGTTTGTGTTGTTGGCACGAGTGTGCCTATGACTCGTAATGGATATTCCACCACGAAGTGATCGCTTCATAAACAAATACTGGTCAATGTCAGTGAGAAATTCCAGCTCATTTTTGGTCTTGAACAACAATGCATCGTACCCACGCAAGTTAGGAAGCACCACAGGGATTTTGGTTTTGTTGGGATAAATTTTCAACTGCAAATTGTATGCGTTGTGTGCAGCAGCTCTATACGCACACGTGATGTAACAGTGGTCACGGACTTTGGAGCCGGGACTTTGCTCTTCGTCATTGGACGCGCTTTGCTATTTGTCAGTGAAAGCTTTTCACAAATCTAGCAGTGAGTAGCTGCCGAGAACTCACGAATGTTATCACCAGGCATAATTATGTCTGCTGGTGAATAGAGCTGCAGCCGAATCCATTTTGCCGTGACTTCGATCGATCTGAGAAATACCTCAATTGTGTTTAGAGAGCTAGCACTCTTGGCATGATAAAGGACTGGCTGCTCTATTTTTTCCATCACATTGACAACTTCATATTAGAAGCCGTATGGAATTTGTTCAGCGATTTGCACAGTTCGATCGATATCAGGAGCATTTGTGTCCTTTTTTAGCAGAGTTTTCTACTGAAACATTCAAGCATTCAAAATCCGCGTAGATGACATTCGGGACTTTCATCTTTTGTTGTACTGCAATAAATTTGACCGAGTTTGCACCAGACTCGGGCATGATTGTGTGTGCTGTGGTTGTACACTGATACCACAGCAGTAAAAGTCATTACCGGTGAGCAGTTCTTGAGTATTAAATACATGCATTCAACGTCTTCATATATATTTCTTTCCCCAATTCTTGCACTGTCAGTAAAGTAACCGAGCAACATTCTTTATCAATGTGTAGTGTGATTTAGATTCTGATTCATTCAGTTCGCTCACCAACAACAAATCACTCTGGATTCGTTTGTGATTACCGTAGGAAGAGCGGATAAAAACATTTGTCATGCATGAATATATTTATAAGCGATATATGGTTATGTATTTCATATTTCTACAGCGTGGCTTTGGTAACCTGCACGGGAAATTCGATATCACCAAAGTTGAGTCTAACCAGGTGTCGCCGGTATTTTCGAGGCATGTATTGGTGACCACTAGCTGGTCATAGCACCGACAAAATTGCCCATTCAAAATATATAGTGTCAAAGTTTCTTACGTTGATAACTGACCTTGGAGTAACCCAGTTTGGTGTTGCTATGTAATTGGATCCACGAAACAGGTGAAATGGCGAGAGATGGACCTCGACCTCGGCATATCATTCGAGAGTCGATTCCGATCTTGCATTGGTGCATTTCTCCAACGTTTCGAGAATCTTTTCGATGCCTTAACCTATTTCATCATTGATGCGGCTGCCGTCGTTGCGGTTCAGGATTACGCAGACACCACTATGAATCCATGGTGCAGTAGGTTTAAATCCATCCTTGTCACGACTAAGTGGCATAACCATATGCGTACTTTTGACAATGTCTGCTTTAACTCCAGCGTGACCAAAGTTTTGTAACACCTTTACGATTGCAGGAATCATACTTGTTAATAGTTGTCGAGCCTCATTGCCAAGTGTGTAGGTGGGTGGGATAATAGCCACGTGATTTGTCAATTCGGCAATACGCTTTTGAAATTTGAATTCAGGCACTCGTGATTTTTGTGTTTTTACACGAACACACTCAGCCGCTTCAGTAGCGATAGCAGATGCGAGACAATGACGACGGTTTTGTTCATACTCGTCTACTAACGCAAGGATGTCAGCTTGTCTTGCACTTTTGGGTATTCGGATATTATGCTCACATACAAATTGTTTTAGTTGCTGTACCGTCGTTTTATTGGCGACTGATGCTGCAGTGGCAACCGCTGGTTGTGGTGCTACTTGTGGATTCGCTACAAATATGGGTCTCAATAATACAAGCATGTCAGCCTTTCTCATACGATTTGATATGTAAATTCCGTGCGAGCTGGTTTAGCTTTGACACAGTAGTAATGTTTATACTAATGGGACGGTGAAGCGTCTTTATAATTGGGAAATTTTGCTGATGTTTTGTTTTATTGTTGGCATTTTATCAGGATCAGGAACTGCAATCGCTTCAGTCCTGGTGATTATTTCATGTTTTATTTTATACTATTTTTATTTTATTGTTTTTGTTGTTGTATTATCTGGTTTTGCTAGTGCAGCCACGGGTGTTGGTGGTTTCGATTTGTTACTGCGCGCTAAATAGTACTCACGAGCAGATCCACAAAGCTGAGAGAGTTGATTACATGATTGACTCCGATGCCACATTTCAGACCATCTCGTAATATCTGTGTGTGTGTTTTACAGTACTCACAGTATTCGTATTTTCGAAGGCAAGCAGCTTTGTATTTGTTGCTTCCCAGTGCCATGGAGCTTCCTATACATTCACGCAAGCATTTTATCTAATTGGCGAAAAACACTGTTAATCTAACCTGTTCTAGTAATCTATAACATTAGACTTCATTGGATAATATTCGACGACATTCCATTCATCAATCTCAAATGATGCTGTTCCATGAAAGATAATATTATAAGGTAATTTAGTGTCCCGCAGGTAAGATATTTTACCACGTGGCAGCCTCCGAAGTTTCATACTAAAATGCTCTTCATGTGCAAAAACGTTTCTTCAATCGAGGATTTGATGAAATCACTGCACATGTTCCTTTATAATAATGCATCAAACCAACACGAAACTCACCCTTCATTGTGAGTTAGCATCCAATACTTTCAACTGTCTGATATTATCTGTTCAGATATGTACGAGACCCTACTGTTATCGTGCCATGCTCGCGTATCAACTCCATTATTGACTGGTTCTGTATCTTTGCATCGAAATAACTCTTCACAAAAATGCTAATATGGTTGTTTAACATTTCCCTGCAATTTTTTCTACTGCAAACAAATTCATTGTTTTGCATAATTCTGAGTGACATTGGTGTTGTTTTATTACAACCGAAAAGCTTTTATTTCATTAGCCTACTCTTGAACATCTTAGTCAATGAAAACCGTCACTCGACTCAGACGCAGTTGGCAAGTTCCTATGTTTCTTTTGAGGGTGTACTCTTTCAAACACGATATTCCGCCGATTCCTTTTAGTTTTATTTACCTCAGAATTCTGTCCAAATTTGTTTCGTTCTATTTCTAAAGTCGCTTCCAGATTCACCAACTTATCAATGTGTTCTGATGCTGTTTCAGAAAATTCAAACGATACAGCGATACAAATTTATCAGTCACAGTTTTGACATTCCATTCACTTAGCAGGTTTACGGCACTATTACAAACGTCCATGAATTCTTACAGCATACTTTCGGAACCAATAGATTCACTGTCATTTAACATATTTACATAAGCAGCCACAAAATCTCGTCATTACGAGAATATTCAAAACTCGAATCAGCTGTATATTTCTTTCTGCAAGCACAAAATGGTCAATCTGCATATACCATGGTATAGAGACTATAACACACTGTGGAGAAAATCAACACACAGCAATGGCCGGTATAAGTGCATTCATTCATTCATTCATTCATTCATTCGTTCATTGTATTAGGATGACACTGTCTATAGTGATCGCTACCACAGGCTTGCCTGAATAAGTACATCTCGTTTCCACAATCATTGTAGACTAAAGTAGTATCAAACGCTGGTGTTTTGTCACCACTGGAGCTCTTTGGAGCATATCCATCTGGACGAGACCCTACCCCACCATGACTGGATCACTCTCGTCACGTGTGTGCTTGCGTGTGGGAGGTCAAAATTAAAAGTGAACAACAGACAACGCTCACATAGGGATTAAATTGATGTGGTGGGCGGGGACGAAGATGGGTGGAAAGGCCACAAAGCTGGCCAGTGGGGCAGAACCGATAGTTTTATGCCACTCCTCCCATTGACTGTTGATATTGTAAGAAGGACATGCTAAGCGAATTTCATGAACATGTCGGAACTATTAGTACGATCTTCACAGATTACTAATGATTTGTACTCATCGATAAAAGTCGTAATTTATATTATTTCATGGAGGGTGAGGATGTGATTACGATCTAGAAAGTGAGCGAATATATACGAATGTGATTCTCGTATTGTTCTTTATGTACTACAAGAGATTGAATCATCATCCTCCAACTCATAGTTGCTCAGACCCACATCTACCCCGATGTTGACGGGTTTGAAAGTTTTTTTTTAAATTGCCTTTCAAAATAACTATTTTTTTAAACTTTTGTACCGATTTCGAAACATAGACAAGAAAGTACAGAAGAATGTTGATATGATTGAAAAGATAAATTTGTACGTTTCTCGAAATATATGTATATGGAAGTATCTAGTAATCATTAACAGGTGTGAATGTACATGGTAGCTGTATCCAAATAAGATAGGCTAAATGATAAATTTCCAATAATGTTATATCCAGTTATTTAAAGTTCCTGCCTAAACTTCTAAAAGTCTCGGCGAAATATAAAGGATGTTGCAGCTTCTTTCGAGTATAGGTCTAATAACGCAGATACTTAACACCCTTACGACGTTATCATACTTGCATATGATTAGGAATTCAAACCTGGGATTCTCTTGACATTCAAAATCGATGTCCTTTTCGGCCAGTTGAGTCTTCAACTCCAAGATAGAATCCGAACCGCAGAGGCTTCTGAATAAAGACAGTGAATCATACCAATCAATCTAAGCCTTGAAGCCAATTACCGAAGTAATGTAAATGAGAGAGAGAGAGAGAGAGAGAGAGAGAGTAAACGGAAGATGCAGAAACGTGATACGCGCTTGAGTTCTGGAAAGTTATTTGACACCCTTTACTGTATTTTGCTATTCCATGTTAGTTTTTGGGTCGTTATTTAGGGTCGCTCGTGCGATTACTGTCTTTATCACCGTGTCAACCTCTTGATGCTTATTATTATTATTATTATTATTATTATTATTATTATTATTATTATCATTGTTGTTGTTGTTGTTGTTATTATTATTATTATTTAATTGTACATAGGGGAAACAAGGTAGGTAACTTAATATGAAGAGAGAGAGAGAGTGTGGGTGGGTGGGTGGCAAGATTCATTCCACGTGAAAGACACAATCGAAAAAAGCGTCTGGAAATCGAATAAGAAAATAAACTTTAATTATAATACTCCTATTTCCATGGTGCAAGTAATCTTATTATTCCAAATTAACTTTTACAGAATTTGAAATGGAAAAATGGAATCCAATTGTAAAGTTTTCCTCGCAAAATTTTACTTACCCTTTCGAAATTGGTGATTCACTGACGATGTACACCGTTGCTTTGGTTACGGTTCCTCTGTTTAGATTTGGTACTTCATACATTCGGAAGTATCTGAAGAAGATTATATACACAGCTGCCACAAAAATTCCGAGTTGTCTTTTTTTTTCAAAAATTATCACACATTTGAAATTTATATAGTTTACGGATTGCCACTCAGTGGAACTAAGTTTGAAGCAGTGATATCTCGAGAGTTTCGAATCGGGCCTGATATGACGCGTAAAAAAACGAATCGGGCCTGACATGACGCGTACCAGCCCAATCCTGGCGTAACATGACGCGTACAATGCATTTTGTTAACTACAGTCTCATACCTAATCTTCATGTGAACTCTTACAAATAAATACAAATAAATTGATACATGGCATTCTGATACATCAAACAGTAAGTTGTATTACATTTCTGCCATTTCCGTACAGGAGATTACTGACTCAACTTGGATGTACGATAGGTCTGACATAATTCGCTGCTCGTTGCATTCATTCGTCTTTGTGTTTTTGTATTTAAGTTCTTATAATTCTATTTTTTATTGACGAAAGAAGCTTACATTCAATTAAAAAAGCATCTAATTCCCAAATAAAACAGAAAAGAAATTGTATAAATCTCAAAGGGATTATACAAGATAAAACCTTTTTTCTACGGTGTTTGGAGATCACATGACAATTGTAAAGTATTGTGTTGACTGCAGACCAAACTCGTAAAATGTCACCCTTCTTGAGCTGATTCTTGTTATTTCAGTGAAGATCGCTCATGTTTATTTCGACTTTTACACATGAGAATCATCTAGGGCAGAGATATGACTGTTAAGGTTTAGATCAACAGATTCATAACAGAATATAGTACATGTTGAACAGGTATAATGGATACTTCTAGAAAACTCTTACTGAGCAATCTGTATCCATCCTTGTATTGTATTTAAGTTTCAAAATGCGAGTCGATGTTTAATCAGTTTTTATTCATTCATTTCTTAAACATATTTTGCAAGGAAGAAGAGAACTGGAGCTGAAAATGTATTCAAGCCTCGTGATGTTTACAGTATTCTGTAGTTGCTTTGTATCAGATACATTTGCCCAGTCATAATGAATTAAAGTACCGTGCATGTAATTGCTTTGTATCAGATACATTTGCCCAGTCATAATAAATTAATGTACCGTGCATGTAATTGCTTTGTATAATGTACCTTTTCCAAGTCTACGGATTAAAGTACTGCACATGTAATTATCTTTGAATAAAATACCCTTGCCAAGTCATATGGATTTAAAGTACTGTACATATAATTAGCTTTGTATCAGACAAACTTACTAATCATACGTGTTAAAACTACTGTGCATATAATTAGCTATTTCGTTCTCGCAGAAAGGTTCAGTGAATTATACCATTTTACATAGGATTTCATATTACTGAGAAATCTCAGTGCCCATGAATAATTATGTCAAAAGATCGGGACATTTCAGCGTACATTGATAAGTATCTGTCAATAGGATTGAGACATTACAGTACCCAATGATAATTATCTATCAGTAACACGAATACATTTCAGTGACTATTGATAATTATCGGTCAGTAATTAAAGAAATAAAATTTGCATTAAGCTCTTATTAAGCTTCCGTCCTGGAATAATATAACCCTAACAGCTTTTGAACACACATACAATTTAAACAACGACCGCTTTTTGACTGCCAAATTAATTCTCTAAGAAGACTATTTGTGCAAAAACAAGAAATATATCCTGTACAAAAGAAAACTTATCCTAACGATGCCGTAGTACAATTTTACTTGGTCATATTAGATCCGATTCAATGTCTTTAATCTTTGCTGTGGTGCAATTGTACTTGGTGATATTACATTAGATTCAAAGACTTTAATCTTCCCTGAAGAGCAGATAATACGCTTGTAAGGGGCATGAAAGCAGTTGTGTGTGTGTGTGTATATATATATATATATATATATATATATATATATATATATATATATATAACAATGACGAAGATAACTTACGAATTGTTACGATAAATAGGATTTCCACTTGCATTCAGCATTACGAAGATTTCTCCAGTGGCACTTTTTGCAAACTAGAAAAAGAATGGATACTTTAGCAGCATTGGAGACAATACAATTATAGAACATTCTCAACATATGATATTAATTATGTTATGTGCTGGTGAACATCCATCTTGTTCTGCAATTATACCGTTTTTGTTGTTTTTCTCCAGAGAATAAATTTTTTCATAAATAGTAGAAACCTTTCAACGAGTCTTGTTTTAGTCTTGTTGATCTCTGACATGCCAAAGATGAAATAATCACACACTCAAAACGAAATACCAGTAGTATAATGTAAATAATGACACTTTTTATCTTGTGCATACCAGTCCAAATGCAAATAAAAAAAAAAAAAATGGCACGCACATTATGGACTCTGGAATGTTAGTCTCTTCAATGGCGAGGTTGTTACTGCGACAACAATTACACAACATAAGGCTGTATTTAAACATTTTTGAATATTTGTACGTTGTGCAACAATGTTTTAGTAGTGAACAGTACCTAAAAGCAGCGTCTTAATGTACTCCTCGTACATCTCTGTAGTATAATTATGCAAATATCAAATGCCTTTTTTTATACACAATCTCGTATGTTGTTCAGGAACAGCAAACTGCACTTTAAGCTGCATAGGAGCATTCAAATCGTTGTTAAGTCAGCAGATCGTTCAGACAAGGCCACCTTGAGCTAAATCAGGGTTGTATGAAGGAAGTAGCAAGGTTTGCATTCTGTGCCTCTTCACGAAGTCTGTCACGAAGGGAATTCATGAGCCGGTGCGTTGTCGTGGAGTAAATTGCTATCTCAGGTACTGGTTCGCAAAGAGGTGGTTCGGTAGATTTCCGTAACTATTGGCAACACTTTGGAAGCAAGAATTCCAGTGACACAAACACAGTCGGTTACATGTACCTAGACGAAAGTCCTTTTGCGTGAAAACTCGCTTCACAAACTGACATAGTCAAGTGAATCTTGGTCCCTTCTCTTTATCTCCCATGCAAACTTTACTATTTCCTTGATCGGGTTCGAAAAAGGAAATTCGCGTTTCATCGCTTGCGCCCATCTTATTCAAACGTCTCTGGCAACTCTTTTCATATTTGGTGGTTTGGCGTTTTCAACCTGAGTCTGTTTTCGATCAGCCGTCAACAAATGTGTGATCCATCTTACAAAAACCTTCCTTAGTTTCAAGCATTCTTTAATATATGGGAAACAGCTGAATAATTAATGCAAGTGATAATAGATATACCTTTTCACTGCGCATCTAGTATCTTCATCGATATTTCCCTTCCCACTCACCAGTCGTACAGAACGGTCTTCCACATTGAGGGGCGTCTCATATGTATTCGCGAACCACCTCAATGAAACCACCTCAAAATTACAGGGTATGACAGAATTCCATCTGTTAACTTTATCCAAGTTAGTCATGTTGTCAGTCAGAGGGTATATCAAAAGCTCTCGAATTTTACAGTAAGTTCTTTGCTCTTCTGCTACTTACCAATATTATCTCATAAAATATGTCTACAGATGCTCGTCATTTCTAAGTCACAGTCATTTACCAGTACAGCTATATCTACAGATGTCCGTCGTGCTGTAATGTCACCGTAATGTACCCATTTTAGGACATACAGATATACGTACAGATGCCCGTCGTGCTGTATTGTCACTATCATTTACCCATGTTAGGTCATGCAGATATATCTACAGACGCCCTTCATTTTTATATCGCTGTCATTTATCTATGTTAAGTCACACAGATATATCTATGGATGCCCATCATGCTCCAGTGTCACCGTCATTTACCCATGTTAATTGATACAGATATATGTACAGATGCTTGCTGCATTGTAGAGCAGTTGCAGATTAGTTTATAGTAGGTTATTTGCCTATCGATGGGCATTACATTGTATTGACAGTTTCACAGAAACAGAATGATATAGTTAAATATTCAGGACGTTTCAAATACTCCTCCTAAAGCATTACAGACCAGGATATAAATGAGCAACTGGCTTATGAAGGAAACAGGTTATCTAGCTATCTATATACATTCTAAACCTATTTTGTTTGTTATTCTCGTATTAACTGCCAATATTAACAATATCAAAATATTTCTTCTAATGATAGCAGACAAATTGGAACTCTTGGTGACCAAATATCATTCTAAGCAAGTTTTATCATCTGTTTTGAACTAATACAAAGTAGTTCTACTTTTTCTTATCTACGTACATTCAATTAGGTCGTCGTCTGAACATGAATAAGGCATAAGTAATAGATTCTTTACGTTATATTAGATCAATGAACTATGATACCATACCATCAGTGGTTTCACAAAAAGTAAACGTAAATGTACTATCCTCATTGGAAGAGAGAGAGAGAGAGAGAGAGAGAGAGAGAGAGAGAGAGAGAGAGAGAGACTAAATATCGTATTATTCAGGATAGTTGCTGTTAAAGCGTCGTCAAATAAGATTCTATAAACACATTTACGATATCATAATCAAGTAAACCATAAGACAAAATATTCATAGTTATTTTTATGATAAGAGAAAAGTTATGTAAAGGATATGCTGAAAACGTTGCGTACATTGATCGACGCCGATGTCCAGAAAACGTTACTGACAGTATTCGAGCAATTTGCAGTCAGGTTGGTGGATGGACAGGTAATATTTTCTCGTGCTATGCCGTCAGATGTTCTGTTATCCCCACAAAAGCTCAAGCCATCGGTCAGGTAACCTGATAAAATTGTGGTGAATGTAGATAGAACAAAAGAATTATATATAGAAAAGAAGTGGGAGATAAAGAAATGAAGAAGACAGAAAAGGGAAAGAATAGAGAGGTTGATGTAAGTATACTTAGAAATAGTTAAAGAGTTCGAGAAAATAAAAGATGTAATAGGTTATTAACCAGACGCTACTAGTCAAACTAAAGCACTTGGCCAATTAGCACAAAGTTAAGCGATACATTTTTAGCCGCTTAATCCTTCACCATTTTCCTCGACACTCGTTTCGAAACAACATATTAACAATCGTGCATTTGTTTAGGTTATTCGCGCTATAAAGTACATTTTTCTTGTGCCAATGTTGAAAATGTATGTGGTGTAACTCGAACAGTAGATACACTGACGCACATTTTGCTAGTGTGAAATTTGTTCCTTTCCCCATCAGTCGTGGACATGTACATAAAACCATATGTTGATCAGAACTTGCAATCGTCCCCGTTATCATCTGAATATGAAACTATTCGACAGAAATTACAGTCTATCTATATGTAAGAAATGCACCCAGAGCAGCAGAAAGAAATGTTCTTATATAAATCTTTAACTATTTTTTGACTTAATCAGTTAAAGCTATCTTTTACCCATTGGGTTGTTTAATATTTAACAACAAAGGCTTGCGATCTCTTCAAATATAGACATATATATCTAATTCCAGACTTCCATACGATTTACATTAAAAGAGCGGCACATATATGATAAACTTTTGTGATTTATTCTGTTCGATGCTTGCATGATCATGTGTACGCTATGCGCTTACTAGGACTTGAGTTGACCGCGAAATATGTTTCCGGAAATGTCGACATTATTATCTCAAACATTAAGAATTTTCACGCATTTTAAATACACACCTTTTTTTTTTTTTAACAACGCTTGCTTTATGCATCGGCACAAGTTTGTTTTGTAAGGTATAAAAAATACTGCCAATGTACCTTTGGGCGAAAGTGAAGTCAAGATAGTGACGCAATGTTTATAGTGTAGCTTGTCAGAGATTTCAGTTGGGACAAATGAGTTGTTCGCGAAGTGGTCTGTTGTCTTGCGTAAAGTCAATTGAAGAAGGAAGTTTTCCAAACAGCATCAGAACTTTCAATTCCTTGTGGACCGCACCGGTGCCCTAATGGCTTGAGCGTCCGCTTCGGATGCGAGAGGTCGCGGGTTCGAACCCTGGCCGAGTCATACCAAAGACTTTTAAAAGTGGTACTAACAGCTGTCTCGCTTGGCGCACAACATTAGGAGGTTAGTATTAGGACTGGTCGTCCTGGTGTCAGGATAATGTGACTGGGTGGGACATCATGCTACATGTCTGCGGCATGAAGCCCCAGTGCCAGACATCGCTATAAACTGCCACACCGCAGACATCGTAGCGATATGTCTGAAATTTTTTTAAAGCTTCTTTATAATCCAACACACACACACACACACACACACACACACACACACACACACACACACACACACACACACACATTCCTTCTGAATTATTGAGATATGAAATTCAATGTTAAAAGTGCTAGTAAATAAGTAAGTCCGTTTTTCGTGCCTTCTATCGCCACACAACACTGGTGATACGACTATTGAAGGTTAGCAACATAGTATAATTCTTATGTCAAACAGAGATTTTGTTGCGCTTTCGTTATCTTCAATTTATTTGTATGCATGTCAAAGCAATAAAACGCAGACTATGACAAAGGAATACGGACAATAAAGATATACAGCACGTGTTCATATTCAGTCGATTTTATCCAAAGAAGTTATAAAATACAAATACAATGGAATTTCTTAACGATTCAGTCTGGTTTCAAATAAAACATTGAGCGCATATTGAGACTTTTGAATTGTAAATAATTTTCATTACGACTGGTTAATTACATAAAGTTTTGAATTTAGATAACATACCAGACATGGTGTCTTCGAGAGTTACTTTAGATTGTCCTCTGTTGCTATAGCGATGAACCATGTCATATACTCCTCCCCAGAACATCGCCTGTAATAACAAAATCCTGGTGATAAATATCCTAGGTCATCGGTCTACGTTGGCATTCATTTCTGTGAATGAAAAGAGAGCGAGCAGGGCCAAGAACAGCCTTTCTCTCAAGTAAGAAAAAAAAACAAAACAAAACAAAAGAACGTGTAAAACAAAACAAACAGAAGATAACGAAACTATGGGACTTGAGTGGATAGGCCGCTATGTAACTGTTGACCGGATGCAAATTCGATTAATAAAAAAACAAATGCATAAAAAATTCAAACGTTTAGAGTCATATGCGCAATATGATAAAAGTATTTTTCTGATGGCAATACGTGATCAGGGGGTGAGATCAAATTTATGCAACAGTCCCTAAGGGATGGAGTTTTTACGGTATTTTCCCCAGAGTTGATATCTGCAAAACCTCTTTGCAGATGCAATCGAGGCCGGATGATACTAGTTGATAATAAACGACTAACTTGATCCAGCAGTCAATCAAAAATCGACGAATTATCATACCTTATTAAAAAAAAAATTAAAGTGTCATGTTTATAAGATAGCTGTGCTTAAAGGATATACGGCGGCATTCTGGTTCGACTAATATACATAAAGTCCTATTCTCCAAGGTGGGTTATCTCCCTGGCTACGATAACACCACTGTCAAATCCATGTGAATTTTGATCGTAGCATACAACCTGGAGAAAACCGTTTGCTTTCATAACTGTTTCACTTTGAAATTATGGTCCAGTTGTTACGATCTTTCCTTCTCAATAGTTTTAGGGCGGAAGGGAATGATTTAAAAAAAAAAAAAAAAGAGGAAAATGTAAACTTGTGGTGACGGACTTCATGACTATCTGTATTCAGGACGGTTGTTCAAAAAGACAGCCAAAAAGCGACAGATTATCGCACATTAATACAAATTTAATTACGATAACACCACTGTCACAATGACGAAGATTTGTTAGCAAAATTCCATCTGTCGAAAACCGTCTGCTTTGATAACTGCATGACACTCAGTGCAGGCTGTAGTTGCTGCGAACGTTTCTTTTCACTTGTTTTAGGGCTGAAGGGAACAGGTTAGCCGAATAATATAAAGAGACAATAAGAAATTATGTTCTTGTTGTGACTGACAACAAGGCTGATGATGTTTTAGGGTAGCTAGCGATTGGTGTCACAATTAATCCATGATGCCACATGAAGTGCATTAGAGCCGCCATACAGTCATGTTGACACCTTTTATGATTGGATTTCAATGATGTAATCATAGAAGTAAGGCGTGATCAAGTAAACTCACTAGTGTACTAATGCGTATGCAGATTCTGACCAGGCTCTTCAAAACAAATTAGATTGCAAGTTACCATCAAAACTAAGATTACATAACATTTGCAGTAAAAACAGTTAGATAATATTTGATTTGAAGGAATCTTTAAGTGAGCACTTGAAAACACTGAACACGATCAAAAGTTCGTTTCTCCTTCAGATTATTATCTTAAATCTAAGAAGAGTAAATCTGCCAAAACAATGTTTCCAACCGCAGATACCACGACTGTCTCATCAGACGACAAAAATCTCATATTTTTAGCACTTGAATCAAAATCATACGGTTACCACTGAAATCTAAGATCGTACGTCGCGGAGTCCGATGGTGGAAAGCTTGTTTAAATGCTACACACATATTATTATTAGCTTGAAGCTGAATGCAAATACTACGATCTATAAAATAAACGTAAAAAAAGTATATCCTTGTAATTATTTTAGCTCTGAATATCTCTTTGATGGTTTAAGTGATTTTATTTCACCTAATAATTATTTTATAGCGAAAGAGCAGGGGACAGGCTCACATACTGTCTTGATACTGATGTCACGTATTCATTGATCATGACGTCACATAGTCTTCATTTTCCTTGATGACATTACGATCTCTATTCCCGCCAAAGCATTTACTTAAACAGCGAAAGTCTCATGTCCAGCGAAAGACATTGAACTATCCGCAGAGCTTGTGCACCAAACATGACCAATCCAGGTGAAATCAAGGACAAATTTTATGAATCTTTTATCGCAGAGTAACCTAACACAGACAAGTTCATCATAGACAGAAATCAACAGACATCACCAGACATCATCGGTATAAATAACATTTGCAAATGCTACAACAAAGAACTTCTATTGAACAAATGCGCTGAAACGGCCTCCACCTAGGGCCCAATGCAATATTCCATCAGCTATACCACAACAGGACGTCTTGGATGTACCCGCGCATCAAACACTGACAACGCATTGACTACATTGTCATCAGAGAAGAAACATGCAAGATTTTCAAGTAACGAAGATCATGAGAGGTGCAGAATGCATTGAAACATACCACATGTGAGAGTTATTCTTAATTTTTGGGCACTTTATGTGTTTAGTGGCACAGTTTATACCAACATTACCGACATCATATGCAGGAACTGAAATTTAAGCATTATCTCGGTCTACTACCAAGTTTGGATTAAATAAGTCGGCCTCTTGTTTATACCAGTGTTATGATAATACACAGAAAGTAAGAAAGTAAACTTTGGGCTAAGAGTCAGTTGGAAAATAAAGATCATGTTTCAAGTCAGTGGGAAAGTAAACATCAGGCTTAAAGTCAACGGGAAAATTAAGATCAGGCTTAACGTCAGTGGGAAAGTAAAGACTAGAAAAGACTTGATTTTTTTATTTACTTCAACAGACTTCCATGGTCTAAACACCAAATATTTGCTTCCTTATGGAAAATCGTTCGATCGGAAAACAAACACTGCTTTGACATATCTCAGATCCTTCAAAGAGAAATAAACAATTCCGCATTATTTGCCATGAAAAACATTGTTATTATTATTTTCCAGTTTGCTATTATTTAGTACGTCTTAAGCTAAATCATGAACATTCACTGGTCCAATGAAAAACGAAAATGTCGAAGATACTACTTTTGGTACAAATTTATCAAATTGTTTGGTACAAGTTTATCATTGTTTGGTACAAGTTTGTCATGGTTTGCGCGCTTTTTTATAAAATAAAACCATCATGTTCTAATGCCTGTTAGGCAAATTATATACTGACCATAAAAATATTTCATAATAAGAGGAGAGAGAGAGAGAGAGAGAGAGAGAGAGAGAGAGAGAGATACACACCTTATCTTTAGGGAGAGAATGATTAGTGGCCATGATGTACTCCCGAAAGGTATCATTTTTGACGTTACAGGGATCTGTAAAAGCAAAACCTCTTGAGAACTTCTCCCATATGTCACTACAGTTTCTCGTACTAAAAGAAGAAAAAAGTGGCATAGTTATTTCAAAAATCATATAACAGAATATGCAGAAATATGCCATAGCTTTTGCAGTGTTTATCAACTGATTGCATGTTTCAGACTTAGTTCTTTTTGTTTAAACGTCGGACAAAGCTTTAGAAAACATTTTGAAGTTTGCGAGATTAAATTGCCGTTTACTATGAGTTAAAGTCTGCTAAACTATCGAGAAAATATAACCATTGATTTTTAAGAGTGTTCAAACATTCATTCATTCACACATACATACATACATACATACATACATACATACATACATACATACATACATACATGTTATATATTCGTATGCCTGTGCAGCAAATTATTAATATTCTGTGGAGTTCTATTATGCGTATATGGCAAGCTTGGAATCAGGTCTAAACCTCGTTATATAGGTATGTGGGAAGTAAGAAAACACGTAAATAACCTTGGAGGGGCCCCCATGTGACTAGTAGTCTAAAGAGCTCGCCTATAAAGATCACTGCCATTATTTCGCTTATATTAGTGAGATCTTTTTTTTCCTCCACTAGTTATACCAGCTGCCATGTATAGCTATCATTTGCTGAAAAACGGTTTTAAACACACAATAGCAACAAATGACCTTGGAGATAAACGCCCCATTTATGTAATGTAAATATACGGTAGTAATGTGAAACGCAGTGACTGCGATCAGTTTTTGGTTTTTATTTACAATCGGCTTTCAATTATCAA
>JAECUM010031653.1:0-42093 GCA_016617855.1 Megalonaias nervosa
TATACTGGGTCCTATGTATAGCCTATCATGTGCTGAAAATGGCAAATACACAACATTTATTCTGTTTGGTGGTATTTGTCCATACTAATGTTGTCTCCCACTGAATAACAGTTCTGATGTTGGAAACTACAGTAAAATGGGCCAGAATGGTCTGAGACTGAGAGTGAGTAAGTTGGTGTGTAACAAGTACCTGACATAAAAGATAAATAAACAGGCAATGACTTTTAGAGAAACACCTATCCATGAACCCTTCTTTATGAAATACAGGTCAGAAAATGCAGCCCCATGTGCAAAATTCTGACAATTTAATCGGCTTTGACATCACATCAGCTGCATGGTATCAGTCTATGACTAAAGGAAATAAGATCAGTTGCAGTCTGTTGACAAATATTCCTCTACAAATTAGTATCAAATCAATACTGGATTGTAAGTCGAGTCCAACTGCAGATCTGGGTCTCCGTAGTTTGTTGTTCAGAAGAGCAAACAACTCAAACCCTGTTGTTTTCAGTTGGACCAACTTGTATGTGAGTACATACGGTACATAAATACATGTATTTATCAAAAATAGTTGGGAAATGTTGACCTTGCAAAATGTAAATTTTGTAGTCACAAAATGATCTATGGTGAGTCACTTGACCCAATTCAGATGGGATATGAGTCTAATAATATTTTACCTTTTCAGATGGGATATGATTCTAGTAAAATATTTTACCTTTTCAAATGGGATACATTTCTGGTTGCATGTTCATTACATTCTATCTACCACTTTGCAGAAGTGTGCACTTCACCAAGTAAAATGTCATTATTTTATGAGTACTCTTTTGAAAAGAAGGAAATGAAAGTTGGAGGTACACAAACGCAGTGACAGCAAAAGTTTTTAAAAATGCCAAAATCTGGTAAAAATTCAATTAAAAAATTTAGTTTTAATGTACGGAGATCAAAATGTAATCTGTGCTGACAAGGCAAGTGACAGCAGTGATGTGTTTGTGAAATTAGTTGAAAAAATTGACAATTTCATGTGGAAAATTGACATTTTAAGCAGTAGAGTTATTATTTACTGTAACTTGTAATTTGAAAATTTGATTTCAAAACAAGAGGGGAGGTCGTGGGTTCAAACCTCGACCAAGCCATACCAAAGATTTATTTTAAAAAATGATACTAATAGCTGCCTCACTAGGCACTCAGCATTAGGAGGTTAGTGTTAGGACTGGTCAGCCTGGTGTCAGGATAATGTGGCTAGCTGGTATATCATGCTACTTGTCTGCAGCATGATGCCCCAGTGCTTGACATCACTATAAACTGCCACACTTCAGACACTGTAGTGATATCACTGAAATTTTTTTTAAAGCCATGTTAAAAATCCAAATCACACACACACACACTCAAAACATGAGTTTTAATTTTCAGAGATCAACATGGTGAACAGCACTGAAGCATTATGCAATATGAATTGTTGATTGTTATGAAAATATAGACACCTTGGTGGGGGAAGTTCAAGTTTTAGGCATAGGAAATTATGATACTGACTTGGGCAAAATAAACAGACGTGACAAATACTTGTTACTAGAGAATCTGATTTCAAAACTGAAATGTAATGTGTGGTGATCAAAATGGTGGAAAGTGCTGAAGTAGCAAATGATGCCAATGATGTGGATGACAATTCTGATGAAAAATTAGACAATTTTGTGGGGAAATTTATACTTTAGGCAGTGTGGATCATGATCTTCACTACATCAAGCTACTACTAGCTGCCATGAAGGAAAAAACTGATGTAAAGGAAGACTGTAAATTTCTGAAAGTGGTGAAGCAAAGCAGATGAAATAGTTTGTAAGAGATTACTGATAATTAAAACCAATATGCACCTAAAGAAAAAAACATCCATGAGGAAAGTTCAGTACATATTCAATGATTAAGGTTTCAAGAAACAAGAAGTTCTGGAAGCCCCTGACAGTATCTACTACTAACCCTGACAGTATCTACTACTAACAGAAAGAAAACAAACTTGCCTGAAGTGGCGCAAGGAAATGAGACATCACACACTTTAAACATATTGAATAAAGTAGTGTTTTGTGACAAAACTCAGGTCAACAAAACCATCTGTGCACACGAAGCATGCCCTTTGTGAATAAGATTACTGACAATAGCACCTAACTAAAACCACATGGAAAACAATGTCACAATGGGTGACATGCTCTGGGGCTGTGTCATGAATCATGGAGCAAATGTTTTGGTTGAAACTGAGAAAAAGATCTGATAGCAAGAAGTTTATTAACATGCTCATTTCATTTATGACCAGTCATCACACAAAATAAATTCACAATTCACCTCTTGTGCCTGGAAACATGCAGACAATAATGATATCACCTGACCTCAATATAAATGATATCATGTATGGCACATTCTCAAAATTAGAGAAACAGAAGATCGCTGTACATAATTAAAGCTTGACAAGATTTAGTAAAGGAGGCACAGGTAATTTGGACATCCATCACTACAGACTACATCAAAGCATTATACAGCACCTTTCCAAGGAGAGAAGGCGGTCATCAAGACCACTGACCATATCGAACTGCGCTGAAAACCCCATTAAGTGACACAATTAGTTTTTTGTTACCAGTATTCTTTGAAGTTTAAGTGTTCATGATGTCGACATTGTCAACCAAGTTGTGTCAGTTTTGAGCCTTACTGTGCATACTTATAATGTGTATAAATGACAGAAGACATCTTTGGAGAGAATGGCATGCGCTTGTCGGTGACAGTGATGATGATGAAGAGGACTTTGCAGGTTTTGAACCGAAGGAACTGTACACTCCACGTAATTTTGTTTGGACGAAGTTGAAAAACCAATGAGATCTGTTACAGTAATTCTGAGAGAGCTGGACCCACCAGAGTGTTAGATGGCTCCAGGAAAGCTTTGGAGTATTTTCAAATATTCTATTCAGATGAAGTTTTTGGAAACATTGTCCGTCTAACAAATTTGAATGCGATGATCAAACGTGCCAGAGGTGATACAGGTGTGTGGACAGATCTCACCTTGGATGAAATCGAGGCATTTTATGACTTGTGTTGCTATTGGAATTATTCATGAGTACATCTAGGGTCAATTGAACAAGTTTTAGGAACTTTCTGTTTTCTAAGAGGTAAATAGATAATTACTTGTATTTTACCTGTTGTGTTACCTGTTTGCACCTGTATTTGCTTTACAACTCCAGAGTTACTTAGTGTTGAGGACTCTATGCCTACAAAGTTACTTAGTGATGAAAGGGATAAAAACAAATTCCATTCCCAACTGATGTTTACCACAGGGCACATTTTACCAAATTGTGTCAGTTTTGGCCCTTACCATGCATACTTATAACAGCTATAAATAAAAACAAATTCCATTCCCAACTGATGCTTACTACAGGGCACGTTTCACCCAAGCTGTGTCAGTTTTGGCCCTTACCGTGCATACTTATAATGGGTATAAATAAAAACAAATTTCATTCCCAACTGATGCTTACCACAGGGCACATTTTAAACAAGTTGTGTCAGTTTTGGTCCTTAATGTGCATACTTATAATGGGTATAAATAAAAACAAATTTCATTCCCAACTGATGCTCCACATGGCACATTTTACCCAAGCTGTGTCAGTTTTGGTCCTTACTGTGCATACTTATAATGGGTATAAATAAAAACAAATTTCATTCCCAACTGATGCTTACCACAGGGCACATTTTACCCAAGTTGTGTCAGTGTTGGCTCTTACTATGCATACTTATAATGAGTATAAATAAAAACAAATTTCATTCCCAACTGATGCTTACCACAGAGCACATCTTACCCAAGATGCTCAAACATTCCAGTGGAAGGCAAAACTGGGAAGCATAAAACACAGAATTCTAGTTCCAGTGTACTTGTGAGGCTCATTAATTTCATCCAAGTTCTTTGACAGAACAACTCAAAATGTACATGCAAACCTCCAGTTTAATCAGCACAGACTCCAATCTGCTGTCACAAAGTGCTTTGCCACCCGAATCTATATTATTCCCTTGAAATCATAAATGAAAAAACAGCATGGACCCCAATCTGATGGCATATGCACATTTTAGCAAGGTAAATCTAGGTCTCCACTATTCAATTACTAGCAGGTTGCTTATACATAAGAAATAAAATGGTAGCTTAGCAACCAACCATTTAATTTTTTGGAAAGGGGAAAGGATATTTTTCTTCTTTCATCACAAAAGAAATTATTTTCAACTTAATTTTGAAATAGTACATTTTTTCAGAAATCAGAGCAAGAGATTTCTTGGATGCCTTTGGTCGACCTGGAAATGTTTTCCTAAACAAAACCTAGAAATACCCCCTCCGCCATAAATAGTAACCTTCATGGATAAAATCCAGCTGTTGTGAAAATTTTCTTTTTTACCATTAATATTAACAGATACAGTGCAATAATGGAATCAAATTGAAATACAATTTACAGAGAGGCCAACCATATGAAAGTCCTACTCAAGAAACTTTTCAATTTAAGAAGATTTAATACTTAGCTAAAGCTGAAAATCAAATTTAAAAACAAACAAAAAACAAAAAAAACCTACAAAACAAAAGATAGCCTGAATCCTGTCATACTCATCTGAGCTAACATCCATTCAGCTATGACTGACAACATTCTAACCAAGCGTAAATTCCCTGCAGTTGTAACTGAGTTGTCTCACAAAGATCAAAGGCTTGAACAAGATCCTACCTTCATATTAACACTGTGTCAGGAAATCAAAACCACAATTTACTTGCCACTCAGTCGTGCTACCCCTGGTAAAATCTAACCAGGCAGAAATTAGTTCTGTTTTCAAGCAGTTTTTGTGACAAAACAAGATATCCAGCAATATCTATGTTGTTGCAAAATTATGGAGAATTATTTCTAATTCGTGTACCTCTCTCTAGATATGGAAGTTCAATAAAATGTCTCTCTTTCATAAAATGTCTCCTATCAAGTACAAACTCAACTTTACAAGAAAGTTTTATAAATCAAATTTACAGATGAGATTATTCTGATGTCTAAAGGTGAATAGCTTGTACTGAAAGGTGGTAATTAAAATCTAGGATGGGATGAGAATTTCTTGGGAAGAGGCTGTCAATCTTCAGTTCTGCAGGTTTGATTTGTTCAAAATGGCCAACTTTTTCCATATTTCAACTAAAAAAGTGAAGTCAATCACGCATCCACCCACCACTGAACTCTTCCACCACTGTAAATGTGTGTACAGTATTTTAATTTCAAAATCATGAGTTCTAAAAATTGATATTCATCATCTCTGAAGTTCAGACATATCCTGAGAGCAAGGGCAAGGTGCATGCTGTACCTACAACCAGTCTAAATTCTACTGTGCCCATATTTTACCATTACTTAGAGAATTGATCATCTGGTTCCCAGATGTGTATGGTTTGCTGCAAGGTTGTGGCAAATATAGGGCAATGAAAATAAAACAGGGCTGTACAAATGACATTTGGCTGGCCTTGTTCATTGAATGATGACTGGTCCCAAACCAATTTTTGACTTGTCCCATTTTTCCACCTCATATTTTCTTCGTTTACCAGTTTTCAATATCAACCATGGCATGATATGTTATTATGTGGGTATGATGGTATTACACTCTTTATTATTAGATCACAGATTATGCACTGTAATGCAAGGTATGTAGCTACTGTCTTTCATGTGTTATGTTTTAAAGAGTTAAGTTGTAGAGACAAGCAGTTTGTTTCTAGAATGAATGACCTGTTCATTTTAATGTTTCAGTTGCCTGTTTTGTAGGAAAAAGAGCTTATTTTTACTGTTAAAATTATAAAACATCAATTTTTCTTTTCATTTGTATAAAAAAAAATGACAGAGCATCTAAACATTTAGCCTTCTCAAACAAAAGTAGGAACTGTCATAGGCAGATGGGACCCATAATAAAGTAAATGGAAAATAAATATGGCAAAAAAAAATGGCCTACAGGAAGAAAATTTAGGTTTAGCAGGTCTAAATAACTAAAATTTATCCTTTTTTATATCTGATATAATTCAAGAATGTACAAGACAGAATATCTTAACACTTGTATACCTATGGAAAAATAGCAGCTGCCATTATGTCCCTGTTATTGAAATACAAATAAATATTCCTGCGATCATACCAAAGGTATTTCGTCTCCTTGGGACACTTTAACAAAAAACTAAGACTCTTGATTCGATTCTTGAATGAAAAATAATACAGAAAAACATCTTCATCAGTCTAGAACATGAAGCTTATCTGTTACAGTACCAGTCCATTCAGGCTGTCTTTAGTTCACTTGAAAGTCATCCATGGTCTAATTAGTATCTTCATTTATTACCATATATATTCTCTTGTAAGTCTAGTCAAACTGGAAACAACAAAGATCATGATCTGCCATAGCATAATACGCCTACAGATCCGAGTCTATGCTGTTTGTTCTATTGATTACTCCTAACAAACTGCACAGACCCAGATCTGCCAGCGCATTATGTAACAGTATATCTGGGTCTGTGCAGATTGCAACTGGGCTCATCTTACAAGCGAGTATATATGGTACCTTTTGAATAATAAAGACCACCCATCCATGCTTTTAAGACCACACATGAGGACTATGTAAGTACATGTAATGAGAATAGGTAAAATGAACATGTGACTCCTTAGCTTTTCTAATTGTGCCTTATTATCTTGACAAATTATCTAGGAATATTATTTCAGCGGATGATGAATGACAATCAATTATACCAAATTTCTGATAGGCTATGAAACCAGACATCTGTTCAAGACAATATACAGCATACATGTAGGCCCAAAAACTAAAATACACTGAGAATGTTGATAGATTCTCATGTACACTCACATGCAAATTTGTAGCTTATTACTGACCACAGTTGGCCATTGCTAGCACCAACATAAACATGGATGGACATCCACAACAATAAAGTGGTTACTGGGAGTATTTTTCCATTTTTCTCCTCACAAAAAAGTCTGCACCAATGATCAGGGAACTGGACAAGATTTGGGGGGTATAGGTTAAAAGAACTGCAGGAAACCCACTACCCCACACTGATGGAGCAACAATGATATCCCATAAACAAGTAATTCATGTCTGGTAAATTGACAGGCATTTAAAACTATTTCTCTCTTATATGTTAGTGATCCTGTCAAAACTACTTCACTACTGTGTTTCCAAATTTTTAAATTTATATGATCTATTCTCTCCACATGATCCTGTACCAAAACTAGCACAAATGGCAAACCAACCCCCCCCAAAAAAAACTTCAGCATTTGGCAATTAAGGACACATGGTACTAATTGTATGGAAAAATGAGAACCAGCCTGGAAATGGGTGAACATAACATAGATTATATATGGTTTGGCTGGCCAGGATTGGTTAATAATGTAAGTTATTTTTTTAGGAAAAAGAATCTTCTGAGAGCTTATCCTAGTCGTAACTGAAAAAAAAAATACAGACATTGTTTTATTGATGGAATTTCAGTCCTTTAACAGTCTTGAGTTTGGAATGCTCATTACTGAAATTAGCACATGACTCTTTCGTGCGGAAATGAAAGCACATGTTTCAAACACATGTAGGTCCAGAAAATGCTGTGGCTCTTATTCTTTTCTCTACACAGAAGCTGACATCCGGGTTTAAGCTATACTGATAAATATAGGTTTGATCATGAGCACTCAGAAATTTAAAGTTATTGAATTTTTAATATCATGGTGTTTGCATAGGTTTACTATGGGAACTGAATTAGTACCTCGAGTCCTTAATCTGTACTGACCTCCATTGTAACAGAGATCATTAGCAGGCTGTACCTCTCTGACACTAATTGTGTCAGGGTGTAGAGTTCACAGCAAATGTTGGATTCCTACATAAGGGGAGGGGGTCTACTTCTAAGCTGTGGAAGAAAAAACAAGGAATCAAAGAAGCAATCTGATAAGGGAGTGCCTTTGAACTAGATCTCACCCTTATGATACTATTCAAGAACTTGATATGGCAGATATTGCTGAAGAATTATCAACAGTAGGCAATACATTACCGAGAGGGAATGGTTCATGTTATAGTTTGCCAAATTGAAGCCAGTGGTGGTGTTTTTCCAAATTTCTTCCTCCAGTGTGCCAGTCAGGTGGGCATTCACCAGAAAACACTCAGTCGCTGAAAGATAACAAGAAAGCAGTCTAGCTTGGATTTTACAGTTACTTAACAAAACAACCTCTCAGATGAATTAAATGTATCATATCTACCTGATGTGGCAATTCCTCTTCTTTTCTCCAATTTCACTCAACTGATATTTCTATATAACCCAGTATATATGTACTTAAATGTGTAATTTATTAATACATTCTTTACAAAATGTAGCTAAAAAGGTTTATGACAATTATTTCCAAATTTTACTAGAAAAATGCAAAACTAATATTCAATTTGCTTAATTTACATAAAATATTTTCCTAACAAATAAAACAACTATTATTTAACAAACATTATTACTTATTTTATTAAGCAAAAAGAAGTTGGATATTTGAATGAAATCAAAGTAATAGTTTCTGAGATATGTTTTTTATTCCTAGATACAGAAACATTTCCCACCTGCTGACCAAGCTACTGTAATTGGATACACCAACTCACCTACCTTAAACTGGATAGCCCTTCCAATGGCCACAGGTAATAAAACTGAAAGGTGCTAAACCAGGTTGATTGACATATGGTTAAAGTCTATTGTGAAAATCTCCTTTCAAACATCCAATACATCACATCTGAAGTTAAATAAATGATGTGTCAGCAGCACAATAAAGCCTTTATGTTTATTTACACCTACGAATAATACAGTCCCTTATCCTAACAAAAATTCCCATTGTGCTGAAATCCATGTATCAATGCAACCCAGACATCTAAATGGTGTGGAAACGTCAACTTTTCTTGTTTTGATATGGAAAGGAGTTTTATTACCAGTTGCAGTCTGTTCAGTACATACAAATTAATGAAGATGTTTTCTGAATAACCTCTGTCTGCAAATTCCACAAATATTCTTCTGACCATTGTTCAGGGTCTTGGTGCTTAAAACTAATCCACTTTCTGTCTTATATAATGGCTTATACACACTTGCATGCTCTTCTACAACACTTGGGTCTGGTGAGGTTTTAAATAACAGCTGTAATGAACACCATCAGTGTTGGAAAGGACTTCCAATGCTGTATGCCAGATGTGCCTAACTGCTGGCCCTTAATGGGAACTGTAGGCCCCATCATAAAAGTGACAAATAAGAAAATAAAGAGCAACAGATTTATTCCATTAATTCTGCATATATATTATTGCCATTATATTAGTAGAAAAATGTATTTACCTCACAGTAAAAAAAAAAAAAAGATCCCACCAGCTTAGAAGAAAATTCAGGCACACCCACCCACCTTGATGAAATAACTGGTCTCCAAATCTATAACAATTCAAATGTGTCCATCAGTTGTTTCTCATCTTATACTTTATAATGACTTTACAGTAATAGTACATCTATTAGAGGGAAATGTATAGGTTATTCCATATTAATGATTGGTTCAAATATGCTGAAAACCTTGGACTAAGTGCATGTTTTTTCTTTGCATCAAAGAGGCAAATATACTGCTCATCTAGAGCTTTGGTCAATAAACTCAACAAACTCAATAAACTCGACAAACTCAATAAACTTGACAAAGTCAAAAGACTCTTCACATTGCTCACCTGACTGAAATCAGCCACATGTCCCAATACAAGTGCAAAAGGTCAAGTGATCCAGACTAGTCAAATTGTTTTTTGTCAAATTCCTTTGAGCAACTCTTTATAAGAACTGATGTAAAGATCTGCATCATTTTAGTAACAGTGGCAATAGTGATTGCCAGTCTTATCTGCATCATTTAAACAAGCTCGAATAACTTACATGCCTAAATTTTGACCTGTTCAACTAGAAAGCTTTTTTAGAACAAATTCACTCTGATATTTAATTACTTGTTAACTATGGCCTAAAATTTAAAACCCACTTGTAGTTTTTGACAAGCTTTATTGCATTTTGATCTGAAGTTAGAATTATAATCAACATGTCTACTTGCTGAAAACAATGTCTTGAAAGAATATTCCAACCTTGGTGTTATTACAAGTATGTAAATTTGTCAGTTATTTAATGTTGAAAATGATCATTCATTATCCATAGATTAATTACATCACATACTGAAAGGAGAGAATGTATTCTGAAAAAGTAAATAACAAAAATGTACTTTTATGTTGTTTTTCTTCTTTTCATTTTAACATTCCATGAGGAGATGTGTTCAGCCTGATTTTGCACCTATGGCACAATAACACAAGTTGGTTAATAAGCAAATTGTCCAAGGACACCATGGCAGCCAACCCAAGTTGACACACTGATGGGATCTGAACCTTCATTCTTTTGGTCATTAGTTAGGCGTGCTGACCAACAAGCTCCTACAATCATTAGTCACCTTTTATGATATGCAGGACTGAAATGAAGAACACTGTCACATTCATTTGTCTGTTAACTACAAGAGAAATTTTAAAGATGTCTTTTCTATTACTACATTTATCTTTGCATAATGTGGACCCAGCACAGATCTGGACCTAACATCACAAAGTACATCGAAGGTTAGCAGTACTGCACCTTAATCATGAAACAGCAGGCTTCCTATAATTTTTGCTCCCATGTCCCCAAATCTTGACCCCTGTACACTCTCTGGGCTTGCTTTTCATCCAGAAGAAAATTTAAAAATATTACTATTTTTTTCACTTCACTTCCAGAGCTGCCAATCCTCCAGACTTGCAATAAGTGAAAAGTGGGATACAAATTTGTGAAATTTGAATGAAATTAGTGACAAATTATATCATGACACTAACTCCATCCACTTCAATAGTCAGTACTGCATCATAAGAAAATCCCAAAATAAAAATAAAACATATTATTTACACTGATTACATGTACTACTTTATTTGCAGCCAAATTTACTAATATACACAAACTTCACGCTCTTTGTCATGATACAATGCAGTGGCAGTCTTAAACTTCCTCAATCAGGCTATGGTAAATTTGTTTTCAAAACAGTTCAGGCTTCTTGCCTGCTGGTTAATCTTGGTGACTAAAATTGTTGCAAAATTTTCAGCACCTAAGGGGGCACTAAAGTTTGTCTTATATTTCCTCTCAATAGGAAATTATCTTTCACTGTCACTGTTGCTGATCTCCAATTGAGAAAGACAGGTTATGTTCAACGAGAAAGCTCACAAACAATGCTTCAGCATTTGGTAGCATGCAGGACTTGAGCAGGTGGCTTAAAGTACTCCAAAACTGAAATCTGCTGGGAGTGCTATAGCAGTGTGCTTTTTCACATCATTCTGCCACATGCCCACAGGGGCTTGTATGGTTGCTTAAAATTTATCTGTCATTGAATAATATTACTACATGGTACATCTATGACAGGTAAACTGTAAGCAACAATACCAGCCCTTGTGCACATTCCCAATTGTAAAATTCGTGGCACACTACTGTGCGAAAAGCATAATGTACATCGATGTTTGATGGCAGAATGCTAGGCCAAATTTTGGTCTACTCCAATCTATTACTTCACTTTTTGTGGAATACAAATCTTTTTCCTTGGAGGTGAAAACATTTTAACTGCAGTGTAGCTTAATTACGAAATGGTATAAATCCAGAAGATGAAACGTCGAACGGTGAACGATTAGTGGTGTCTGTGCATGCGCAGAAAACTGTGAACTCAAGCAAATTACGATATATGCTATCTTTCAATCTCAAAAATTCCCACACTCGATAAAGCTGTCTTCATCTAGTTTCCCAACCTCTGTGTGCTTTTTGCTACCAATGTGCTTCCTCACATCGTCCCTGTCACCATGCCCAATGCTAAAATTTGTGGCACACTGTGTGCAAAAAGCATAATGTATATCGGTATGTGATGGCTGAATGCATGGCCAATTTTTTGTATATTCCAAACTAAACTTCACTTTTTGTGCAATACATTTTTTTCCTTGGTGGTGAAGACATTTTCAAGATGTAATGCCAAACGGTAATTCAAATCAGTGTTAGCGGTGCATATGCGGAGAAAAATTCTGGTTAAGCCCCGATTTCTTTCAAAAGCATTTACAAAACTGCTCATATATATAGATTAAAATATGCTAAAATGCTTGCTACCTAGCCAACTATATGAATCGGCTATAGTTCTACTAATATCACAACTAGCAGTACCGAACCATTTCGGCAACTTCCGATATCACGACTAGCACTTAATGGGAAAATTTAAAATAACTGAGAATTGGGGAATTCATGATTTTTTTGTATGCGGTGTGAATCCGTGAATCGCTGTAGAAAGTCGTGAAATTCACGCCAAAATCATGATGGTCGGCAGCTATGCACTTATCCATGTTGGTTGCCAAAGGCATTAAAAGCTGTAAAAACTGTAGGATGGCAATTTTTTAAAATGTACATATTCGGAAACTAAATCAATCAAGGCTTGTGGTAGTCAGATGAGCTGCAAAGTAAAGGCCAAGACAGCTGATAGTTTACCTATTTTTGAGGCTGAAGGCACGTGTGTTGATGATTTAATTTACTTCAAGGTTGAAATAATGAAGGGACTATATATATATGCAAAACACAATCTGTCATTTAATCAATAAGTTATTAACTTCAAAAGAAAAGTAATTTTCAGGGGAAAAAAATGGGAGTTATTATAATAAATGCTGGTAGATAATGAATGGAAACTAAAGTTAAATTACATAAGATCAGATTGCAAAACTAAAACAAGATTATCTAAATTTTTTAGCACAATCAGTGCATTAAGTACTATGTAATATTTTCTTCACTCATTTCAAAAGTTGGATATCTCCCAAATTTTGAGGAGGGGAGGGGCCTGAACAGTGTCCCCTTCCGTTGTGATTCTACAATACGTGCAACATTGGGTCAGGGTCCGTGCTGTTGGTTCTATTTATAATTTCAAGCAAACTGCATAGACTCCCATTTGCCAGTGCATAATGGTACCAATTCAATGCTATCTGCAGTTGGTAGAGTACAAGGCTCTAATCCAAGGGTCACAAGATTGATACTCACCAAGGCCAACCTGGATAAGACACTTAGTTCTAATTACCTTGGCATGATACAGTCAATAAGATGCTGAAAGTGCCAATTAGGAATCAAACCAACCAACCAGCCATTATGTTCCCACTTAAGTGTGGAATATACATGGAAAACTACTGTACTTGTACTATATACCTGGAGAAAGTTGTACCTTGTGAACTTTTCCGTGATAGCCATCAAGACTTGTAACATTCCCTTTACATCTATGGAAAGCAGTTTAGTTTAAGTGATGCAAATAATATGGCTAATTTCTATATTAGAAAAAAAGTCTAACATTGTTTTCAACAAGCAACCTATACTCTAATACAAGGGTGTTCAGTACAAAATCAAGTTTTGGGTCGGACAGTGTTGAGATCAATTACATACTGTATATAAAGCCTCCATTTCATACTGTATATAAAGCCTCCATTTTATACTGTATATAAAGCCTCCATTTTATCATGTATATAAAGCCTCCATTTCATAATGTATATAAAGCCTTCATTTCAAATTGTATATAAAGCCTCCATTTCATACTGTATATAAAGACTCCATTACATACTGTATATAAAGACTCCATAACATACTGTATATCAAGTCTATCTTTCCTTTTTTTCTTTCTTAGTTTCCCTACATTTTTCTGCCCAGAAATTGAACCTCTTACATGATTGCACATTTCAAATTAAATTTAGTTAATAGGTCAAATGTACAAGTCTATTTTCACATGTCAAAATATACTGAGATTACTTGACAAAACCACAAAAACATGTAGTGAAATAACACTGACATACATTCCAATAGCTAAGTCAGTATGCCTTTGCTTTGCATATGATTTATGACATAATGAAGTGTTATTAAATGTATACTACATACACATATGCTACTTTCATTGCTCATGTTGGCAAATTTTTATAACTTTTATTATATTGCCTCTCAACTCCTGATCCCTATCCCCAACTCAAAACCACGACTTAAGGCTGGAACATCCTATGATGGATTCAAGGTCCATGACCTGTGGATGGTACCGTCCATATACTATGTATCCACATACAAAGATTAAAAAAAAATATTTAAAAATGCCAATGTAGTTGCAATTTTGTATATAGTACTTTACAACTAACTCCTCCCAAAGACCCAAGAGTACAGGACTAAAAGTCACCACCTTTTCATATTGGTCACCACATGGGTATTACCTACATACCAAGTTTTGTCAATATCCTTGCAACCATTTAGAAGAAAGCAGTGGGTTTGAACAGCTGGATAGATGGCTCATTGGCTGGCTGGATATGATTTTAGCAGTATGATGTGGATAGCAGAACCCAAATAAAACAGTAGTCATGTGATAAAAATCTGCAAATTTTTCTCTTTTTTTTGGACTTTAAGACCCTTCCCTGCTCCACAGTTCATACCAACACATTAGATCTGCGCCATCTTCAATTAGTACCAACATGACACTAAGAGAAATCTTTTGTGTGAAAATTCGATGCTGATACACCCATCCATTCATAAGTAGCAATAAAACAATTTTCAAGAGTTCTGTTTTTTTCAGCCATATCGGATGTCCAATTAGCATCATTTTCTTTTAGAACCAACTAAATTATTAAGTCATATTCTGGTTAAAACCCCATACCGATATGTTTTTCTTTTCAAAAGAAGTGACAAGATTTTCAAGATGGCTGTCATATTGGACATAGATCTGCACCATTTTCATCTAGGACCAACTAAATATCACAAAAAGTCAGTGAAAACCCTGGTCAATATGACCATCCATTCAGAAGGAGTTGCAATAGCAAAATTTACAAGATGGTAAAAGTGGAAACGATACTGAATGTCTGAGCAGGACCATTTTACCATTAAGAACCAACTAGACCATTTTGTCACTATGGAAAAATAAGACCATGTGATGATTGTGCATGTCCAAGTTTCAAGGCAATCCTCCTGGATTACAACCAATCTTGTATTACTGTTAAGGTGTTATTGGGGAGGAATCAATGTGGCAGTTTTGCAGGCCAAGCCTTTGAACAAGAAGCCAGATAGTATAATGCATACACCTTTATAATGTACCGGGTTAAGTAGTCTTCTTGCTCAGACTAATATGGAAATTACAGTACTGCCACCAACTTGAAAGGACATTATTCTAACCACTATGCACAGAAATTTTGGTAAATTATTCTCAAACAATACCATATGTATGTGCTTATAAGCAGAGTCAAACTGTAAACAACAAAGATCCAGAACTGCTGTAGCATTATGTGTTGTTTGCTCTATTGAATACTGATTACTCCAAACAATTTGCAGACCCAGATCAGCCAGTGCATTATGCGCTGGCAGGTCTGGGTCTATTCAGTTTGCAGTTGGAGCAGTCTTATAAGTGAGTACATAGGGTATACCATGTGCTCAAAATCACTAAGAAGTTTACCATTTCAAAACTGAGTACCCTGAAGATCTTCAGATTAGTGAACCCCTCCTTTCTGGAGTTACATTTTAACAAGTACAATCTCACTGATTTTGTTGAGATATCTGGAAAAGCTTAATTTTTGTGGAAGTAGGCTTGGGAATAAGTAATTTGTCTCCAGTTAAGTAATTCACCTTCCATCAAACAGATATTCAGGAAATCTTGTGATTTTTTTTTTCCTTTGAATGCAAGGTCTAAGTGTAATGAACAATTTTTCTTTTTGTAAGAGGTAAATGAAAAACTTCAAAAGGACACTGCAAAAATATCCCTTTAATGTACTAGTTGTATTTGTAGCTTGCTACTGCAAGTAAAAAACTTGAAATTCAGCTTGCAAAATTAGTGTCTTAAAATGCCATCTATACTCACACATGAGTCCAACTGCAAACTGTACAGACCTAAATCTGCTGTCACATAATGTACCAGCAGATCTGGGTCTGTACAGTTTGGTATGAGTAATCAGTAGAACAAACAACATAAATCCTGATTTGCAGGTGTATTATGCTATGTCAGATTAGGATCTTTGCTTATGCAGTTTGATTTGACTTATAAGCAAATACAGATGGTATTCATTATTTCAATTGCTTGAGAGAGCTTTAAGGCAAACTAGTAACAACTAAATGCTTATAGATAAGTCATTTAAATAGAGTATGTTTTTCATCTAATATCTATTTGTGATTCATGTTAGTGTTGCTATCAATATTAACATTTTTTTGTTTGTTATTTTTAATTAAATACCATAGACATATCAACCAGGCACACAGTTTTGCTTTTGATGCCCTGCCAAAGGTGAGAACAAACGAGTATTCTAAAAGACAGATGTGGTCAACTGTTTGTAAATGGAGAAAAATCACTACATACATGCATTTAAGTAGTCATGGCTGTCATTTGTCTTCACTCTTAATGTCATTATGTCAGAACAACCAGCTAAGTGTTGTAGGATTGCACAATCATTATAGGATAAAATTAGTCTAATTAGAGAGGATGAATCTGTACCAATACCTACGCATAAGAAACTTGGGGAAACATTGGTATATGAACATTAAGAATCAAACAGAATTTAGCTCTCCCCGCCCCCATGTGTGTTACCTATTACACTGGTTTTAAATTTAGGGTGGATAGGTAGTTCATTTTAAACATTATATATATTATAATGATTAGTATACAGAAATGAACTAAGCACTTCAAATTACTGGGCAAACCTGACTCAATTAGAGTAACAAATAACTTTCATAATTTTTTTTTAACCATGGGGGGTAAAAATGCATAGGGTGAGCAATGTGAAACTGGGATGGTCAGCTGACCAGAAATACACATACTTGGGGGGGGGGGGCCTTAATGTAAAGTTATAAATAAAAAGTATCTCATTTGTATTTCTACATGGAACAACCATATTTATTCACATGACCTGATGACTTTGGGAGGAATGTATGTTGTTCAGATAATTTGTTTCCATTAAATGTATTCAAAAAAAATAAATGAACAGGTCTTAATATTTTGTTTTGCTTACAGTACACTCACACATACCGTATATACTTGCTTACAAGTCCACACCAACTGCAGACTCAGATTTGCCATCATATAATGCACAGGCAGATCTGGGTCTGTGCAGTTTGACAGGAGTAATCAGATGAGCAAACAACACAGACCCTGATCTGCAGGCACATCATGCTTTTTCCTCTACAAGTGAGTATATACTGTACACAGATGTTCTTCAACTACATTATTCTCTCTCTCTCTCTCTCTCTCTCTCTCTCTCTCTCTCTCTCTCTCTCTATCTCTCATATAAACACTTACAAAATGATATTTTTTTCACATCTGGGGCAACATACAGTAAACCAACAACTTCTGAGAACCAAACTTCCATTCTGTCCCAAGGGTTTTTGGTTTTGATGGGTTTGGTCTAGAACACACTGATGCAACAAGGCAAATCTTTTGTACTACAATGTAGATTTTGTTCCTTTCACTGAGCAGTTGGGTGAAAATGTATCTCCTGAAATATTGATAGTTAATGTCTCCAGGTGACCTGCTGATGAGCTGCTAGTGACAGCAAATAAATCAAAGCCTTCACATTAAAGAGATGCCCATTCCTGTTTGATTGACAGGTGAAACAGAATATTACATGAATGCATGAAATACCGTACTTGCTTGCACACAGCACTATATACATTGCTCAGTGTGATACTGGTAATTACGAGCTTGCTGTAATGATGCCTTTGAACTAACTGCTTTTATTCCTTTTGATCTGTCAAAAAATACCCAACCAAATGAAGATAAAAATATGTTTGCCTGTACATCATAATCACTTCCGAAAGTGTGCATGGTAACCTAAGAAACTGTTGTGATGAAACTTGTCTAGCAAGACCATGCTATAACTCTTGGACTTTATGAAAAATCTGTCATTTTATCTGCCACAGACCAGATATCTTTGTATTTTGATTATTTTTATACATCAATAAACTGAAGGAACAAGTTACATGCCCATGGCACAGCGAAAAACACGTACCTGATACAGTAGATGATTCACGTGATGGACATACTGGTACAAATCAAGATCAAGGCAGCATGCATTCACATTCCAAGAGGCAGGGCACCAATTGGAAGATAAAAAGAAAATAAAATAATATGACATGAGAATATCAAGGTAGCTAGGGGAAGCAGGGCATACAAATAGGACAAATTTTAAATATCAAAGAAGTAGGGGAAACTTCAACAAAATTAATTTGCAATTATAAAATAGGGTACAAAATACAAACTGAAAACCCATTTGGAAACAGTAAATTTAACTTTCATGCAAAGTTGCAAATCTGTACCAACTATCATAATTTTTGTACATTGTTTCGTACTGACAATACTGCACCCTTTACAAGTATTTTGTGTGCACATGCCTGAAAACTGTAATATGCATGAATTCTCAAATCAAGAACTCTAATGAAAACACTAATACTACCAGCTCACAAAATCTCTGGCTGGTATTTATTTGGGTGCAATTGCCGCAAAAAGCGTCTTTCACATGGAGTTGAAGTGATTAACACTCTATTTGAAATATTCTGAGCTGAAATGATTAACTAAACATTTTAATAGGAGTATTTTTTTTATAATGACAAGGAATTTAAGTTACAATGTCTGGCAGAATTTTGTATAAAAAGAACAAATGTAACTGGGGGAAAACTGAAAACCTAAAATCACATGAAATTTGAACAATTACTCAAAACGCAACTACAATAATGATTCTAATATTATTGTCATTCAGGTGTTCTAGAAAACAAGACCTACTCAAGCATGGCAAGCTGATCATGAACATGGTCTGGAAAAGGGGTCAAGCAAAAGTCAACAATTCCATTCCACAAAGTAACTTAATCTGGAATTTTACCACTACAGAATTAAATACTCACAATCTTGTAATTCAGTAGAATCTGGATTGTTTACACATTAAAATTAAGAAATAATTGAAAAATTGACTGTGTGCATGAACTGTCTTCAATTAATCCCACTTCAGTCAAGGTCATTTTTTTTTAGATAAATAACACTTCAGGAGAAGTCTGTTAACAGATAATCCCTGAATGTAACTGAACAACAGAAAGCTACTGCCTTTTTAACCTATATCCCATATTCAGTATCAGATGAACATTTCTGGTGCTACTGAGTCTGAGGATAAAAGGAGAAAATAACAGCAGCACTCAATTTATCTTTTAGTCCTAGTCCAAAATACAATTTACTCAAGTCTCAAAAATATCATTTAGTAAGATCTAGTTCACTGAGTTTTCAATGTAGCTTGGAGTACTCTGTGTCTATCTGTCTGTCTGTCTGTGTGCATGGCAATAAATATCAAGGTATGAAAAAAGACATTAGTATAGATTTTATACCTTAAGTAACATTCATGCATGTAAGAATTCTAACAAAATACATTTCTTAAATATTGAAATCAGAAAATTTTCTATTCATTTTATCTCAAACTGTGGATGTATGCACTTGCATATTTCAAACTTGTGCCCAGTGGCATAAAAATAAATTATGCCCCCCCCACACACACACAATCTCATTCTGGGGCCCCCTCCCAAGAAAAAAAAATTATCTACATAACAATGCAATGCCAATGGTTGTCACAGGTAGTAAAATCAGTACAGTGAAGGCAATACCAAATTTTTGAATGTAAATGTATACACATGCAGAAAATTGTCCCCTGAAAACTATACTTAACACAGGATAGAAGTCACAATGGCAGATTCTTTATTCTTCTAAATTTTATCAAACTACAAAACAAGACAGACTACATGTATCTACAAGAGTGTGGCCAACAAAGCAAATAATCTAAAATATTTAGAAGCACATAAACGTATATTTACAAACCACCAATATATATCAAATTTAAGACGTCATTGTAATACTGATGTTATTTACTTACCTGCCATCTCTCTGGCAAAATAGTATATAGGTGTGATGAAAATTTATTACAAATGAGAATAAAAGAACACCTCAGGGATATCCACAAAAATGAGGGCACCCCAGTGTCTAAAAACTTTAACCAATCTGACCACAACATAGATTGTGTTCATTATCAGATAACAGAAATCATCCAATCTGAACCAGAGCTCTCTAGTACCAACATTACTCTGAAAGATAAAGAACCTTATTGGATATACCTATTACATACTCTACAGCTGGTAGGGATCAAGATCTCCATTTAAATGTGAGTAAAGGCATTTTAACTTAAAAGCAGATTCTTTATTGTTTACCACAGAAAAAATATCACCATTATGGTGCTTCTTTATCGTGTTGAAAATCTGACTTCAGATTTACATTTCTCCACAAAGAGAAAGTCCAGTAA
This sequence comes from Megalonaias nervosa, assembly GCA_016617855.1. Lineage (NCBI taxonomy): Eukaryota > Metazoa > Mollusca > Bivalvia > Unionida > Unionidae > Megalonaias > Megalonaias nervosa. The sequence goes on from JAECUM010031653.1 coordinate 20,389, forward strand.
ATATAAAACTGTAGGTTTAATTATTAAAAGTGAGTCCAGTCCATGCAGGACCAGAAATTAAAAGTCCTGAAAAATAGACTCTCACTATACAGAGTTCTGACCAGTGTGGTTTGGGAATGGCCATACCAAAAGAATATGACAGTAATGGCCCTGCACAACTCTTAAATAATTAACAAATGAACTGCATGTTAAAGATTTAAAATGGGGTTGAGGGATTACCATACTTGCATATGCATGGCTCACGAAATAGTTTCCTATTCACCTGTCCCTTGGATAAGCAAGCTGCAAAGAGATACTCATCCCTGAATCATATCTACCACATTGATTAATACAAAACCAAGAGGTGGGTGAGGGTGGGGAGTACACAGCGCTTGTCTTCACCAACCATGCAATCTCACCACTGTTAGCATGGGCTCGAGTCTCCACCTCGGCCAACGTGGGTATGAGAAAGCTTGCCAGTAGCTTTCCATGGGTTGGTGGTCCTTACAGGGATTTTTCCTGCATCTTCCTCCATCAGTTATACTGGCCGACATGAATAATCCATCCTGCACTAAAAAGTGGCATTAAACCCAAAACAACAACAAAACCACACAAATCTGATGCAAGCTTGATTCTGAAATGGGTCCAAACCATGAAAACGTTATGTTCTGAGTGAAGACAGCAAGTATAACAACCTTCTAATTCATGGTCCTTTAAATAAATATATAAAAAGAGACAAGGCTTGTAACTCAAGAAATTTTATTTTAACACACTGCCTATGACTACTTACTGTTTACTTGGGACTCTTTAGCAATCTAGGTGTCCTTTAAAGGTTCGTCTTATAACGAGCTCTTGCACATCTTACAATGTGTGGAATATAATATGGGGGTACAGTACAACTGTGGCAAGTTAAGAGCCAGAAAATCTCAAAACCGTGTGATTTTTCATCTGGTCAAATGATGTTGTTCTGTCAGTCTTAGGCAAAAAAAAAACGTTTCTGGTCAGAAGACCATCTCTGTTTTTCGTTGCTGACCATAGCACTCTTTCCCTCAGGGTTTAAAAAAATATTTTAAAAAATCAAGCGCTTAGTACTTTCTATATAGTAATCATTATAATATATATAATGTTATAAAAATAACTACCTACTCTTTTTTTAAAACAAATGCAACAGGAAACATTTTGGGAGGAGGGACTCACCAGTACTTTCAAGACTGTAGCTTGATTGATGCATTGTACCAATACTGTATGCATTCCTTCCTTAACTGAACAATTTTCTTCTGAACAACTGTTTGGATAGCTGACAGTACATATTGATATTGACTGATGTATAGATAGTTCCCGAATGACGTCATCAGTCGCCATATTTGTGGTCAGCTGGCAGATTTACCGTTGACTTTATATGGTGTTTGAAAGTTGAAATAAATTCATTGAATCTCAAGATACTTTTACGAAAGTTACATACATAAACAGAACGCAATTCAAGCTTTCTGTTAGTATCTATATTTGTGATTTATAAGTTGACTTTGCTTCAGTGTGCCTCGTTAAAAAATGGAAAATTTTGGTGATCGCATATACGAGAAACTGCCAGGTCTAGGTAAAATGGGCAAAATATCGTCTGCTAGTGACGTCATCGGGAAGCATCTATACATAGCTTCACACCAAACAAACTCACTTTTAAGTTAAGTCAAACTGCAAGCAACACAGACCCTGATCTGCCACAGCATAATGTGCTCGCCAATCAGTGTCTATGTTGTTTGTTCCACTGATTACTCCTAACAAAACTGCACAGACGCAGACCTGCCAGCACATTATGCAATGGCAGAGCTGGGTAGGCGCAGTTTGCAATTGGACTTGAAAGCGCATATATGTGGTAAATTCAATACATGGCCTAATGCTCATCTGCCATGGTGTGGTGTGCTTGGTCTAGCATGAAAAGCTAACAGACTTTTTGCATTACTTAATTCTAATGAACATGTTTTATTATGACATCCTATTTCATGCTTTTTTTTCTCACTAAAAATGGAATATAATTTCAAATAGCGTACAGTATTCTAGTTTGTTGACTTTGTCTGCTTGCTAAATATGTTGCAAAGATTTCAATCCTTTAAAATACAGAACTTGAATTCAACATGAAAGAAATGGCGCCATATGATCATTGCACACCTTTATTCCACCTGTCAATAACAAACATAATTACAATGCAGCCTTAATTTGAACTATATTAGATGAATACACAGATCATGTTAGGAAACTGTTATAAAAAAAACCTGGATTTTTTAAACCAAGTCAAGAACACAGCAAAAGCAAATTTTATTGCTGTCACTATTTAAAAAGAGAATTTCTAGAACAAAATAATATAATTAAAAATTTTTTATAATATTTTTTTTTGTCTGCAATGAGAGGGCATCTAAAAATAAATTAAAACAAAAAATACAAGTGACGAGGGTTAGGCATTTAGTTACCAAGAGTAAAGGTTTTAAAATTCCCTAAAATACTCCTCTTTGCAATGAAAAATTCCCATATCTAAAGATGGGGGCCCCCAAATTTATTGTTGGAATCATCCCTTGTTCTTTTTCAAGGCAGACAGAAACAAATAATAATTACTGTATAAGGCCAAACTAAAAAGTAGAAGAGTTTCCAGTCGGCCAACCATCCCCGTTTCTCACTGACAACCCTAGCACTCTTTCCCCCCATGCAAACAAAAAACGAAATCACATTAAATACATATTTTTTTTAATTAAAAAAAACCTTGCCTACCATAATTTTAAAAACAGTGCAATTGGAAATGAATATCTGTCTTGGCCTAAACACAAAAATGCAAACAAAACACCTCTTTATGTAATGCTGCATTATTGAAACCAATATCAAAGAATCACGATATATCCTATTTAAGCAGAAAACTGCATACTTTGAACTATTTACATTTGGCAAATAGGGTGCATATACTGCAATTTGGCAAGAACACTATGTGCATTGAACTTGCCCATATATTTCCCATTTAACTTGCCCATACTGTTTTTGTGTCCATACATGTCCTTATTAACTTGCCCATAAAAGGAGTTGTGTTTTGTGAAGCATGATAGCTCTTGCCAGGGCTTTCCTTATCAGCCGGGAGCCAGGTGATTTACCTGGCCTACTTATACTTTAGACATAGCTACTTTAAGAAAAACAAAATCAGTATCCCTGTTAGGGAAAGTCCCCCAAGCCCCCCCCAGCAACTTTATATCTAATGGAAGGCTCTGCTCTCGTCCGCTATCACACTTTTTAAATTGCTTCCATTAGAGTGATCCATCGCTCTCCCCAATTTTATGGTTCAAAACAAAAATTTCCAATGTTTTCTGAATGAACTTTTCAATTTTTGTCACATTTCATTGCAGCTGCCTTCCACAAATACTGATATGTTTACAGGTTTGGCCATTTTGATATATGTCATGTGCCGTAAACAATGATGTCATAAATATTTTAGTGGGAGGAAAGATTTCAAACTTTAATTAATTTTGTTTAATGATGAAACATATTATTATTCCTAACAATTTAACTTCTTTGATGACATCATCATATCAAAACGTGTAATTTTACTTTGCTGACATTTATGTTAACAGCCATTGTGGTTCCTTCGCACTTGTGTATACAAAAATTTCATCTGCTATAAGGTAAAAGGCAAATCAGTTCAGATGCTTGCATTTCAACAGTGGAATGGTCCAGTGTTTGGATAAAATATTAACAAGACTGACAGTGAAGTTATGGTGACTTTAACCTTAATATTGAAATAATTTGAGACAAGTGAATAAATGACCTCAACATTACCAGGACAGCTGTTCACAGTTTTTCTGCATTTTACAAAAGACCAGGCTTGTATATATGTCCTACTCAACTGCTTCACAAAGAAACTTAACATGACACAGCAATGATGCTGATGCATGAACCCCAAAACGTTTGTCAATATAATCTTTATTGGGTAGTTATAATCCACGCTATAAAGATAATGTGCATCCAAAATGAAGGATAAATTATATATATGTATATGTGCATGTGTGCACATGTATGTATGTTATGTATGTATGTATGTATGTATATAATTATGTATGCATGCATGCATGCATGCATGTATGTATGTATATGTATGTATGTATGTATGTATGTATGTATGTCAATCTCACAAAAATCAGATTTCTGCATGTGAAAATCGGACAGCTGCCTCTTAGGGGTCATGTTCTGCTGACTTTTAAATTAGCCAATGGAAATGCAGCTTGCAGAAATCTGAAAGTGAATCCAATCATTCAGCACACATTCTCTTCAGCCCTACAGCTCAGCCTCCCAAGCATAAAGATATAAGACCTCATCTGGTTGGCTGATAAAATTAGTGATTATGGTAATAACCTAGGTCACCAGAACATGACCCTTATGTGGTCTCTGTCACATCTTCACATAGGACAGTGAAGATGGATGGATGGATGCATGGATGGATGGATGTATTTGAGTTCAGCAGCATGTCAGCACAATAATGGCTATATGGTCCCAATTAAAAGTAAAGTTCCAAAAATGTGAAAACCAAGAATTGCACCAAAACCCTAGGAAGATAAACCACTCAAAATAAATGTAAACATGATAAGGGAAATGGGTTTCAAACTTGATAACGGAAATGGGTTTCAAACTTGATAATGAAAATGGGTTTCTAACATGCTTCCAAAATTAAGAATGTGATCACATGCACGTATTAGTATTTGATGGCACCTCAGCACAATTATGGCTACCTGTATATGATGCCAATATAAAAGCATAAATCCAAACATACAAAAGCCAAAAGTTGGACACAAACCCTAGAAAGGTCAAACATAACTAGCAAGGTCAAACATTCCAAACAAGCAAGTTTGTAACAACAAAGTAAAAACATGAAAAGCACACAAACCCACAGAATGTAAACTACTCAAACAAATGCATGCATGAATAGGGAAATGGTTTTATAATGTTTTTCCAAAATTATGACTCAGATGATATGTACACTTGTATCAGTGTTTAATGGCACCTAACCAAATACAGTGCCAATCAGAAGTAAGGCTCCATACATGTGAAAACCTACCTATAAACCACAGGTCTCAAACTCAAATCACCACAAGGGCTACATGAGGATTAGTAAACTGGCCTGAAGGCTGCATCACTGAAGGAAAAATCTGCATTACCGGTTATTTTATAAATTCCATGTGTCATTGCAGGCCGGCTGCAGGAAATAAATCCACACACCACATACAACCTGTGGACAGCATTTTTGAGAGGGAATGGTAAAAACCAAGAATAGCACAAAAAAAACCAAGTTAAACCTTTCCATATGAATTTTAATATGAAAGGGGAATTGGAGAGTTCTGAGGCGCTGAATCCAATAAGTTTTGTTTGCTCTTCTGGTTTAGAGTTTTCAATTTTGAGAGTAAGCTAACGTCATTAAAATGAGGATATGGAAAAAAGTATTCTGCAATGGAGCTTGTGGCAAATACGTGTATTTTGGTTAGCAAGTTGGATCTATGCGGCTTCATTCTCCAGTTTAATCTCTTGGCCCCCCCCAACACATACATACATGTGCACACAAACTGGATTGAAGAAATTTTGTTTTTTACATGTATTAAGTACATCACATACCTTTTATTTTGCATGTGAAGATGCCACTTTGAACACCAAGATTTTTTTGCCCATGACTGTGTTTTTATCACATTTTGGCATGTCTTGCATCATTTATCCTCATATAGTTCAGAGGATCCATTCACAGCCTGGATTTTGAGGGATTTTATTTTTGCTCTGACGAACATATCTCTCAGATTATTTTGGTCTGCTGTATGCTGTAACTGCTTTATTTGGAGAAAGTTGTTTTTGGGGGGTTTCAGAACTAAATGGTAGACTAATGTTCCATGATTTATACCCTCAGTGTAGGAAATGTCTGTGTAGCATATGTTACAATATCAATGAACCTGGAATGCTGATCTTTTCGGTATTAATGGGATTGAAGCCATTAGCTCATCAGAAGAAACTAGAGTCCCTTGAAGAGTCTGGTGCTGTACTGGGCAAAAGGAATTTCCAGATATTCAGGATAAGACCATTTCTTCCTTTTAACTTTTAATTTCTTTCAAAATTTTCAAGGTTTTTCAAGGTTCAAAACCACATTTTTCAAGGTACATTATGACATTAATTTGAAAGAATACATGAATGAAACTGTATGTAAACGAAAGTTAATACTTACTATTACTCCATACGAGGAACATTTCTTGCAAATGTATTTTTAAAACAACAAAAATAAAACATGAAGTCAATAGTATGATCATTGATATCTTTCCCATTAATATTAAACATCCTACATCTGGGCATTAGAATAATGTAGTCACTAAACAAAGTTCATTTTACTCTGTCTACACTACACTATTTACAAAGTCCAAAATATTCTAGATGTGCATTTTTCAGTTCCTGTAGCTCTGTCATCAAGCAGTTTTTCAAGAGCTCCAAGTTCAGCGATTTTGTTCTTTTCACTTTTCCTCAAATTATTTTGATGTCGTGATAAAGGAAATTTTCCTATGAATCTTTGCTTTCAATGCATAGTCTCTCAGCTTAGATGTATTATATATTTTTAGATTTATCATGATCATTGCAATTATTGTCTGTGCTATTTCCACTCAATCCCAAAATAGAACCGGATTGAATAAATTTCATAATTAAGGCTATATACAGTTTCTATTTTAAAACTTGAATCTCTGTGTTCACAGTCATACCTCTTTTGTCAAAAATGATTTCATGATGAAGGCTTCTTGATTTGCCTCTATTAAGCACCATTAGGCCTACAAGAGCTTGGGGTTTTTTTCAGCTGCATGTGACCGTGGAACACTCTCTCCCACTGCATGCAAATCAATATCCTTCTGGCATAATTTGCATTTTGCAAAGCTCTCTGAGAAAGATAACATAATCCAAACTTTATATTTTTCTTCATCTAGCCACCGAAGTTGGAATCGGCGGCCAGGCATGTCGAAGCGAATGATTCAAATTTAAACCACTGCTACATCTGGGCTTAGTACAATCGGAAGTTCAAAATGTACAACTGTGCAGTGGCCAGTTGTGGACAAATTTCCGTTCCAGCACAAAATTAGTGAGAGATTTTATTTTTGTTGTTTTTCCCATTTTCTTTTTATCAAATTATGTAAAACAAAAACCATTTCTTAATTCCTTTTGGTTTCATGAAAATCAAGGTACACAGACAATATTTTGAATTTTCAAGGTGTTTTCAAGGCCTTGAGGGAACAATTCATTTTTCAAGACTTTTCAAGGTTTTCAAGGTTTTCAAGGTTTTCAAGACTTTTCAAGGTTTTCAAGGTTTTCAAGGTTTTCAAGGTTTTCCCCTACAGATCCTGCTTCAGCATTGAAATGATCTTTTATATTCTTCAGCAATAACACCATTTTCAAATTAGCTGCTGTGGCAGACATGTAGGATTTCTTATTTTCACCATTTTTATTTAGAACAAGTAGACATCATTGGAACATCTCTGATACAAAATGTGAGCCCAAAATTTATCTGGTGTCAGCAAGGACAATAGTATCAATGCAACAATAGTATCCCTCTGTATCACATGCTGTAAGATAATCAAAAATTTCTACAAAATTCAGAAGATTCAGCCATGAATTAATCAGCCTTTTCAAGAAGGGGAGAATTACTAATAACTTTGAGAATAGGCATCACAAACCCTTTCATGTCAATGCGTGACATTTCCAACACTGAATGTTGTAATCCTCTGACTAAGTATAGACAGCTCTTTACTGATTTGATGCACATCATATTGCACAACTTCCAATATGCTATATGCATTGGCAATGCACAAACAAGTCCTAATGTAAATATAGTATGTACCTGCTTATAATACAAGTCCAATTGTACAGACCCCGATCTGCCATCGGATAATACACCAGCAGATCTGGGACTGTGCAGTTTGTTGGAAGCAATCATTAGAATAAATAATATAGACCTGATTTGCAGGTGCATTATGCTATGCAGATCAGGATCTTTGTCGTTTGCATTTTGACTAAACTTATAAGCAAGTAAAGATGGCAGCTTTTTCATTTGTTCTGTCTATTGAAATTAATTTGTACAAGTAAAGTGCTTGGTGCCAGCTGAAAATTTCCATTTGAACAGATTACAGTTACAAACATTTATCAGTTACATCCATGTGTGGGAGCCCTGAGTGGCCGAGTGGTCTAAGTGCTCACCATTACATATCACTGCCATCTCACCTCCGTCTGTGTAGGTTCGAGTCTCTGGCTCGTCCAATGTGGTATGTGAGAAAGCTTGCCAGTAGCTTCTCATTGGTTGGTGGTTCTTTCCAGGGTTTTCCCAGGTTCTTCCTCCACTATTTATACTGGCCACCATGTACAGCCTATCTTGTGCTGAAAAATGGCATTAAACCCTATAACAACAACAACATCTATGTGTAATGACAATCTATGCTGATTTACTGATTCTATACTGATTCTGCCATATTCTTCAAATTTTTAAACTTTTTGCTTTGATTCATTTTTTATTCTTACAAATTGAGTTTCATGTAAAAGCCAAAGTCTTTTCCTTGAAAAGTTGTGTGAATAGGGTCAAGCAGCATATCAAAATCTTGTTCTGGAATCAAGACCTGCATGAAAGGGCACCATGAGATCACATGCCACCACTATAGTTCCACAACCTCCTCTAATCCCCCCCATACATTATTTACAGAGGAAAATCTTTATTAAATTAATTGCACCAAATTTTACAAAAAATGTTACCAATTTATTGCTTTACATATAAATAAGCCATCTTCCAAATCTGAGACAAATGCGCTTTTGATTTACTGAACACCAAAGCCAACATATACAGTAAAACCTGTCTTGAAACACCACGACTATGAGAAATGATCCAACTTCAGAAACCTAATTATCAATTCACAGATCTATCAATTATTTGTGTTATGAACAGTATTAAGAAACCACCTGTGTTAAGAAACCATGATCTTTGGTAGAAAGTGTCAAGACAAGTTCTACAGTAAAAGTCGTACAGGTCATACATTCAAAATGGACTATTTCTGTATTGGGTGTCATTTCTTACAATCCAATTACCCCAATTTTTAAATGGCAATTATTCAATTTATTTGGATCATAATATATCCATATTTTGTTGGAATGTCACTATTTACACATACTTAGAAAAACATACGGCAAAATCGATGTTAAATTACCTGGACATTTTGGACAAGGCCAACCTAAAGATGTGCTACAAACTGGATTGGATGTTTTGCTATGGTGTCACAATGAAAGCAGTGCATACTGAAAACAGTCATATTACCCTGTTATTTGTTATTACAGAATGTCCTCTTTTCTTGACCCAGGTTAAAATCTGGTTACCATTGTAAAAGTCCATAGTAATCAATAATTTTCGTCTGGAAATTCAACAATCAGGACTGAACAAGCTTTGAATAGGCTATTTTAGTATCAAATTTTAGAACAAATAATATTTGAGTAATGAGTCAACATGACCATTTTAGTACCTTGCCCATGTAAGATGTATGTTGCCACTTTGGTCATTATACTATTTACTATGTAATTTGACCATTCAGCTTCAAATAAACAGCAGAACTATGCACTGTAATAACTTGTAACTACTAGTATTGCCTAGTTTACTGTAATTACACAGAGGTTAATAATAATAATAATAATAATAATAATAATAATAATAATAATAAACAACCACTAGAAAAAACAATCTACATTTTTTAGTTTCCAAAACTTCAAAAATTGTTTACTGGCAAGTCCAAAACATTTACATCCAATTTTTAGCTGACCCCATCCTAAGGTAAAGTTGAGATTACTCAACCATAAAATCAAGATCACTATGGCTTCAATACATGAGCAAGATGATGTGACATTTGTCTTGCACATTTATAGGTGGGAGGGTTCATTGTTTGGGTTTAATACCATTTTTTAGCACATGATAGGGTATACATGGCAACCAGTATATTATTGGTAAAGGAAGAATGAACTGGACCCACACGATGCTACTGGCAAACTTTCCACATACCCAAGTTGGCTGAGATTCAAACCCATGTGGACAGGTGAGGTCTCATTGATCTGTAAAGGCAAGTATTGTAGACCACTTGACCACCCAGGTCCCCAATACATTTATAATGATTGTTCTTTAAATGTTTTGGGACATTTTTAAATAAAGTTTTATAAACTAATAAAAAGATTTGTTCTAGTAGCAGATTATTAAACATTTTTCCAAGAAGTAATTACCATACATGTGTAACAGTGGCATAGTAACCACCCAAGCAACCCCTATCAGACAACGTTTTTATTGGGAGGGAGCCCCTAGAATCAAGTTTTGTACCAAACAAAGGTGGGGGAGGGGATTTCTTGCTACACCACTCAAATGTAATCTAGGTACTGCCATTAGTTAAACTCAGTTAAAATGTATAGCTTCTGCTATAGTCATATGACCATAACACATGTACAAAATGCGACTGGTGGAGGAGGTAGGCTAAGCTGACACACACACACACACACACACACACACCAAAAAAAAAAACAAATAAGCACAAGAGAATAGGAACAAATCATCAAACGAATGTTCTATACAGCTGGATGGTTGAAATTATGCTCTAGAAACATTCAGGAGCTCCCAGGCCCTGTCCCACTTGGCTCTCATTAGGGATTCCATCCCAAAGACCCCTCACCTGCTTGTTTACACCCCCAAATACTGCAATGACTACAGTGGAAGCATAAATCTTTAACTCCCACAAGTAAACCTGTGTTCCATAGCATTATGTAATCAATTACACCAAGATGAGATCAGACAACACTAATACGAGGTCATGTTCTGCAGACATTTCAATTCATTCACAAATCAAATTACAACTTTCGCATTCATGGACATGAAAAACATCATTCAAAACAAAACATTTCCAATGATAAATCTCAAACACAAAATGCAATGCTTTATCTGATAAGTCAATTGACCAGGGATTCCAAAGGTCACCAGAACATGCATGTTTATGGTGACTGTCATACGTACTTAATATAAACAAATCTTGAGTTTAATTACACTGTCAATTAAATCAGATTGCAGGTGCTGATCAAGCTACTGGTCATAAGCAATTGCAAGGAGTTAAATAAGGTTGATGGACAAGGTGAAACTATTAATATACTCGGAATCAGTAATTTTACTATAATGTCATCACTGGTGTTTAACCAATAGAAAACCACCGAATCATTTCAGAAAGTGACTTGGTTTTTATGGATCAGAGTCTTTTACTGTCGTAATGAACGAAAACATTGTTAGCCTGCCATTTTTGCTTTAAATCTAAATATCTATTGCTAATACTGGGCCTAAAAATCCACTCAATCAACTATAAATGGCAAGTGAAAATATCTGTCTCCTAATTAATTGCCAGATCATCAAGTGGTGATTCAGGGTTGACTAGAGTTCCTGTTTAATTAAAAGGATGTTGTATCAAGAACATTGCCAACTTTGTTGTTGAAAGCCCCAACTTTCTACAGTAAGATGGTTTTCCATTGGTTTTGATGAGTTTATCATGTACTTCACTCTCACTCTTCAGTACTTAATAAACACTGGCCAGAGGAGCACATGTTGGTCTCAAGTTGTAATCACTTACAACTGTCCTCAGAAGTGTCATGGGTATGTTCATGAAACAATCTTTTACATATCAAATTCTGTTAATTAACATCAAAACCTTTAAATACATGGTTGAGTAAGAATAGTTTATTATGGGCAAAAATAAACTGTAGTACCGGTCAGACTGGAAGAGTCAAATTTTAAAGATTATCAAAAACATATCTATGCACCTGTTTCACACGCTAACCAATCAGCACTGTTAACATGAGAAGTTGAAAGTCATGTCATATTAATAACTAACAAAAATATCAATATTGATCGTTCATTTTGAGAAATTAAACACTTTGAAAATAACTGAGATAATTGGAATTTAAGTTCTTTATAAAGTATCCTCAACATTTTTTGGGGCTAATTAATGATTTCAATTGATGATTTATTTTGTTAATTGGTTGCATTTCTAGTAAAACTGAATTATCTCCTATTTTGATCTGCACTGTGTACATCATTCTATTATTGACTGCATAACATTGTGTTACATTAAATCTGTAAAATAGAAGTATCACAAACAAGGCACAAAAAAATGTTTCAGGCTGGCTATGTCACTCTAGCACTTTTTCCACCAGGGTAAAATAAAAGAAATCCTTGAATTAAATTCCCAAAATTGGCTGGTGCATATAACTGAGCTGGTTTTGCCCAGTACTTGAAGTGCTTCATAACTTTTATACGTTATTAAAATAAAAACTACCTATCCACCCTAATATTAAAACCAGTGCAATATGAAACATAGTTTTTGCCTAAATACCATGGCTTAGTGGAATATTTTGATTTATTTTAAGGGAAACCATAAGCACGATACTTGCCTCAGACTGAAAATAAACACAGATGTAAAAATGAAAGAGACATCTTCAAAATACACATAAACATTGTCTGAGATCTGTGGGGAAAAAATTTGGTGATTTTAGTGTATTGCATTGTCAATAATGATATAAAGATTGTGCTGCATCGAGCCAGATTTGTGCTAGCCCAGTGATAGTATGGAAGGAATGCTCAAGTCAGTTAACTCCTTGCTTTACTTGAAGGAAACGAATATTGCTTATCACATTTGGCCAAACGTTCTCAAATATATTCATTATAATAAAGAAAACATACATGTCCACCAACTTTATCATTCCTTGACTACCATCGCTATCCAATCAATTTAAATGGCACCCAACACAGTATGAAAAACTCGACCAGTTGATTGTACTTAGAGATACTTAAGTAAGGGAAGTGGTATTACATTAATTAGAGTGCAACTAATGCATTTAGATTTTAATCTTTGTCAATACTGGCTGCCAATTATGAGCTATATTCTTGAAAATCTGGCTTCTAATTTCGGATTCGACTGCCCCCCCCCAAAAAAAAAAAAACAAGCTACATCGTACCACTTGTTCACGTAAAAGACCTCCCGCCACTGCATCATGCATATAAATCAACGTCAACGTTTTACATTGTAAGACTTGATAGGGATAGGGTCATAATAGATCAACAAGTAGGTCTCCGCTTTTTTTTTTTTTTTTTTTCTGACAGCGGTGAAAAAAAAACAAAAAAAAAACAAAAACGGAGACCTACTTGTTGGTCTAAGCAGCTGCATACCTCTCTAAAGCTTTTTTGAAAATGAAAAAGGCCAATTATTTTTTTAAGAAAATAAAAAGATAATCCCAAAGTGAAAACTGATGGACAATTGATGAAAAATGAGACTTCATGAGCAAAAACTTGAAGTCTTAAAATCAGAACAATGTTACCTCTAGGCTAACCTATTTATGAAGAACGAAAGGAAGGTTTATTTCCATCTGAAACTCGGAATGATTTAGCTGTAAACGTGACAAAACTATCAACTTGAAAATATATTGGGCCTGCGCCTTTTAACAATAATGCCAAATACTGAGCTTTATTTTGTTAGATCATATATGATGATTTTCATATCAATGAATCTCACCAACATGCCCCCCCACACACACACACACACGTCCTGTCAAAATATTATTCATTGCGTGATCGCAGACAGATACTGACCAATAACGTTTATGTTCTATTAGGCCTTGAATTTAAACTCCACTTTTAAGAATCCGTGAACTTCTCGAACCTAACAATGGCTACAACTGTACTACGCTGTCCGCCGCTTGACCGCGGCGCTTGAATGCTTTGGAATCAGAGCAATGGCCAAAACGAACGCAGCTATTCGGGGCGAAAAATAAACGCTACCACCTACTGTAAGCCAAAAATATAAGACCCCGACAGAACTCACCATGTTTACTGGCGTTTTTTCCCATTTTCACGCACCCATCTCAGCTCAAAAAGCTCGAGGAAGTGGAAATATGATGTAATCCAAGACAAAATGTACACTTTTCCTGTTTTGAAACTTTCTGATTCACAGTAAATCCCGAAATACTTCAACAGCTTAGCCGAATGCTCTAACCCACTACTGACGGCGGATTTTAGATCTGTATACACACAAGACAAGCTTGACTGTGGATGAGTCCATTATTCACTAAGGGAAGACAGTATTTGAATATCAAAAGAAAATTCTAAAAACTAAGTAACTGATCACTGAAAAATAATTTTTATATATTAATAATAATTATCATAATATTAAATTTATCGTTTAGACTGTCGCTGAAAAGTCATAAAAGTAAAATGTCTTGAACCTCTATTTTCACACCTCACTATAAATAGCGCAAGTCGCACATAAGAGAACAATTTCATTGGGTATTATCGTCGCTCGCTTTGTACCGTTTTATTGGTTTGCATACATTCGCCACAATTTCCTTTGATGTTGCCGATACTGAAATAATTACACTGGAAGTGCCAGTGGCAGTTAGTCAACTCGAATACAGTTCTTTCATTTTGCCACAGGCCCGTTCACGCTTTTTATTTTCTTTGCTTTCCTTTGATCATAGAAATATTACGAATGACCGAACCCCACCTCTCATTGACGTTTGGGATTAGGCCTAGGCAAAGTGTCACCATTCTTCGAGTCTGTTACGCTACTATTGTACAAATCCATATTTGTGGAAAATATTACCTTTGAATCGTGTTGAAAAGAAAATATCGAGACAGTTAGGGACCCATAAAAGGATACGAGTTAAATCGGTTTGCATTGAATACCCTGTAAATATTTGCAGATCAAACGGATGTTGAAACTCTTACACTAAGATTGTAATCTAGTAAAATAAACAAAGGATGAAACGTACTATAGATTCAACAACGGAGACGATAACAGCAATAATTTCAGGCTTCTGTATTTTGTCGACGTTTACACTGTTTTTGATGAATCTGGACACCTGCCCCGCACTCCATCTATAAGTCATGCCCTTCCCACGGTTGCCGTGTATAAAATTACATGTCTTTAAATAAGCGATATATAGGTTTAAACAGTCTAATACGTAAGCTATGTATAATAATTATACACATATAAAGGCCGGTTCGAGGACTGCTTTCAGGGCTTATTTATGGATCTAAAAGTCCCCTCCCACCCTATCTTAAGAAAGCCATAATTCAGCCCTGTGATGAGGAAAACGACGCTACTGATGTTGTGGAATTATTTTTGAATGAAAAATTTATTTTGTGCAAATAAGTGTTATTTTCTCTATTTGGTGATGTAATATGTGTTGTTAGGAACCGACCAATTTTTTGTGGTGGCGGGGGGGGGGGAGTTACATCAAATTTTTTTGGGGGGTGGGTGGGTGCGTTAATAACACTGCTCCCCACAAATAATGGATTTAACACATTTTGCATGATATTAAGTACGTCACATTTTTGGGTTTTCCATGTGAAGATGCTGCTTTGAATACCTAATACTTTCTCCCACAATCTGCTTAAAATCAGATCTCCATTGTCCAACGTGGACAGTGGCGATCTGATTTAATCCGATTGTTTCTACCATGACTGTGCTAAATAAATCACCAGTTTTTATCACATTTTGGCATGACTTGCATCTTTAGATTCATCCATAGCATGGTTTTGAGGGATTTTAGTTTTGCTCTGATGAACATGTCTCTCATATTCTTTGGACTACTGTATGTTACGACTGGTTAATTTAGAAAATAATTTTATGGTTTCAGAACTCTGTGTGTGTGTGTGTGTGTGTGTGTGTGTGTGTGTGTGTGTGTGATTTGGATTTTAACGTATCTTTAACAATTTTTCAGTCCTATCGCCATGAAGTCTGTAGTGTGGTAGTTTATAGTGCTAACACTGGGGCATCATGCCGCAGACATGTAGCATCATGCCCCACCCAGTCACATTATCCTGACATCAAGCTGACCAGTTCTAACACTAACCTCTTAATGCGGAACGCCTAGAGAGAGGCAGCTGTTAGTACCATTTCTATGTCTCTGGTATAACTCGGTCTTTATGGCTCAGTGGTAGACTAGTGTTCTATAATGGTTTATACCCCTCAGTGTAGGAAGTATATGCATAGCGTATGTTACAATATCAATGAACCTGATGATTCTGATCTTTTCCTTATCAATGGGACTGAAGCCATAAGTTCACCAGAAGAAACAGGTGTCCCTTGAAGGAACTGGTGTTTCACTAGGTAAAAGGAATTTCCAGGAATTCAAGATAAGACCATTTCGTCCGTTTAACTTCTGAGTGTTGAAACTTTCCATCTGATATTCTTCAGCAATAAGACCATTTTCAAATTAGCTGTTGGGGTGGACACGTTGGATTTCTTATTGTAATAATTTTTGTTTAGTACAAAGTAGACATCACTGGAAAATCTTTGATAAAGAAGGTTAATGCAAAATTTACTTGGTGTCAACAAGGGCAATTGTATCAATGCAGACAAATGTATTCTTCCGTATCATTTGCTTTAGGAGGCAAAATAAAAAATATGTACAAAATTCACAAGATTCGGCCAAGAATTTAGTAGCCTTTAAAGACTGCATCGAAGAATTACTCAAAACATCTATAATATTAATAATAAAAATAATCTTTCACTCGAATCAGCTAAGGTTGGATACCGTAGTGTGTCCGGGGACAAGGCACATTTTTCTCCCATTACCTTGGTATTAAAATAACCTATTTGTGATGCTGTGCCGCAAAAAAGACCAAGAAAACTATCAAACATTACAGTTTTATTTTAAGCTAACCGGGAGTCGGCGAATAATTCTTTGAGACAGTATTACTACTCAATTTGTCACAGGGGACAAAAGCAAATTATAATTTCAAGTTATCTCCCTTTTCCCAGGTCTTTTTGTTAACTCTACACCATCGCCCCTAAGTAAGCTCATCTACTATACAATCTTGTATGCTATATCGAATATTGACCGAACAGTTGCGATTTGCAAATGGACCAAACTAGGTTTTCATTCGCAACATCTCAGTCAATCATATGGTCAATCTAATCGTAGAAATACGAATGGTACGAATACATTTCGGTTACTTTTGGCGATGAAAGTTCTGGCAAAAATTGTATTCTTTTCTCCAAGAAATTAATAAGCGGACACACATCCAAAGTGTACTTTTGTCTCTTCGAAATAGCCTAGGTAGTCCGAATTCTCACAGCTAATAACTTTTTCACCATGAGGTCAGAGATGCCTTAGTCTGGTCCTGGGCAAAAATTGGCAATATCATATATTATAGGCCGGCAACTATTGATCAGTTAGTAGTCTACCGGAAAGGGTCTCATACGAATGTACGCCAATAGCATTGTCTCTTTACTAAACAACCACTGGCCGAGAAGCTGAAAATGCATCGAACTATTGTTTCATTTGTAAGTGTTCTGTCAATCCTACAGATCATCCATTGATAGAAATAGCCCAAATAGATTGCGTTTTTTATTTTGAAAAAATTTCTGGCGAACAAATATGTATGGTTTTCTCTGTAAATAAATATGCCTGCATACATTCGAGGCATTTTTCTTTCTCGCAGTAACAACCGAGGTGGTCCGAAAGCAAGTATAGAGATTTCGTACTTTCACCAAAACATTGCAACTTTGAGGTCAGTCATATGATTCGTACCTCGAATGTACGTCGGTCGCTGCCATTCGGGTCACTTCGGCTATTTAAGAAATAATTATTAAACGAGAAGTTACGAATTCTCGATAGATAGATAGATGGTGGTATGTATATCTATATTTTTGTAACTCCTGGTACATGATTTTATCTCATTTTTGTAATTTTTTCATGGCCGTTAATTGTAATGATCACATTTAGTTAGATTTTGTCTACGTGAATATGGTCTGTTTTAGAAATATTAAGGGCGTAAAATTACATAGGATCTATAAGTAGATGATTCCGTGTGTGTTGACAATTACTAATTATAATCTTAATAATAAGACTTGTTCATGACTTTGGGATAATTTCTCATTGGCTGGTGGGATTTGGACGGTTCTTGAGGATTTAGTAACTACCCATTGGATGTGCTAGGTCACATGAATAGGTATTTCGAAATATTTATTGAGTAGTATGATCTGTCACAAGGGGTACATTGTGAAATACATTCATAATAAAACGGTATATAAGGAGAAAACGGAACAATCAAATTTCATTCCGATTTTGGATTCATTCTTATTTTTTGTGTTCTGTTGTAACATCAAGTCTGCAAGCGTGTTTTATGTTCTACATAGATATTAACTGAGAGGAAAAACGTTCGTTTGGACCGTTCAGTGGAAATAGAAAGGGCTCACTTTTTGGGCTATAATATTCTTTTGGAACTATTGTGAATTATTCAAAGGTGTTCTGAACGACGCCATTTTGACAACTTCACGATTCTTGGCGGAACAGTAGATTTACGGTTTTGAAATTTATACAGAACTTTTCATTCTTTTGGGCTTTAGTTAAACATTTCAGGACTATTCTGGATTCACTTTATAATACTGTAAGTTCCTCACACATTTTCATCTATAACTTTGTAATTAAATTATTTGTTAAGTTTTAAAAAAAAACTTGGTTTTGCTTCTTTCTGTTACATAGCTTAAGACCATAGAGTCGTAACAGATATAGTGTGTTACGCCTCTGTGGTCATAAACTAAAAACATAAGAATCAAAACAAACAAGTTTTGTAAAACTTAGCAAATAATTTAATTATCAAAGTTTTAAAATGAAAATATAAGAAGAACTTACAGTATCATGAATTGAATCCAAAATAATGATAAAGAGTTATATTTAAGTCCAAAAGAATAAATGTTCTGAATGAATTTTAGATCCTTGAATGCACTGGTCTGCCAACGGTCCAAATGTGTCAAAATGGCATTGTCCAGAACTCTTTTAAATAATTCACAATTATTCCAGAATATTAATTTGGCCCAATGAGCACTTTGTAGTTTCAATGAATATTCTAAACAAATGTTTCCTCTCACATAATATTTAAACACATTATAAACTGCGTCCGAAGACTCATGTTACAACAAGAACATAAGAAATAAGACTGACCACAATCGTCCAGCTACTAATATACAAATATAAAAGGTGGAAACGTAATTTGCCCCTACTCCTACCTGACAATTCGCAAATATCCCACTGCGTAAAATAACCCACCAGACCTAGTCCGTCCAATAAGAAATTGCTTAAATCCTCTAAACCTCATCTGACCGAACTGTCCGGAGGGAAAGAATCCCACACTTCCCAACATCTTTACTACTGATAATATTACTATTTTTTATCATAGCTATTTTTAGATCCTATGCATCTTGTCACTCTTAATATCTTAAAATAGAACATGTACACATACACAAACTTTAGCTATAGATAATAACTACAACTTACAGTCATGAATAAAACTTACAACAATAGAGACAAAATCTTGTATCATTAGTTACAAAAATATAGAGATACATAACACGTGTTTATCGTTTGTCCGTCATAGCAGATTGTAGGGGTCGTCTATACTAGACCTATTAAGTAGCTTATGTTTGTCCATGATGCTAGAATAATATTTTAAGATAATATTATAAACCATGTTTACATGGCCTTTTGACTTTTTAGGATGTTCTAAAAGGCAAATTTGTTTTTTACAAATTTGATTGGGAACATTACCCTCCTCCTGGTCTTTTTATTGTGTCTTAGATTTTTGTATAAGGTTCTGAAGTAATCAAAATTATTCAGTCTTGCTTTAAGTTTAGTCACTGGATTTATTTTCGGTTGCGTTCATATATAATTTGAGAGGAATCATTTATTGTAACGTTATTGCATGGAATTACAAAGTGCTCCTTTATATTCTTGACTATATCACTATCATGGGATTATTGTGAAATCATTCAAGGACATTCTGGATTATATATTTGTGATCCATCAAGACTGCTGGCACGTCAGCACATTCAATACTTGAATTCATTCCGAACACTCTATACGTTTGGACTTGTGATAGAAATGAAAGGATCATTTGGGAATTAATTCACAATACTGTAAATCTCTTTTAAATTCTCACTTTTATTCTAGGGAAGTAAATTATTTGTTGAATTTTACTAAACTTGTAGATTTTACCTTTCATGTTAGTTAGTTTAAGACCACAGAGTCATATTAATATATATATATATATATATATATATATATATATATATATATATATATATATATATATATATATATATATACACTCTGCTTGAAAATCAAATCCAAGACACCCCTCCCCGCCCCATATCATCGTTCCGAGAGTGCAATGATATATCTTCCCTACATTTACATATTAAATGTTAAATAAATTTTTTAAAAAGAAAATGTTGATTGACAGTATCTTCCTTAACAAACATACCGCTGAATTCTTTCTTGTCATATGTTATTGGGCATTTTTTGGAGAGATAAACAAAGCAACATGATATGGGTTAGAGATTTCACTTCCGAGACATCACTGGTGTCCGATTACTAACTGTGTACTGTAACCAAATGCACACAGATAATCACAATAATCCTAATACTCAAAAGAATAAATAGACAAATTCCTTTAAATCAGCATCAAGAATACCTACATCCAAGTCAAATTTTACCAGCAAAAGCACCACAACCCCAAATAAAATTGGAATATATGAAGATTGGGGTTTTGGCCCAGTAGACCTAATTTACGTGAATAATTTCACCTTTACTTTTTGCTTTAACTTTACATTTTTGCTTGGAGGAAAGTAAATGGCTGAAAAGGTCAGCTTAAGATGCGGTAGTAACTGTCATTTTATCAGTTATTATGCATTTTTTTTTTTTAAATAAATTGTTCCCCCCCTAGCCAGAGAGAACTTTCTATCATAAAACATTGATCACTATACATCTCTGTCATGTTTCCTTTTGAAAAAAATTCCTTTTTTGGAGTTTGTGGGGGTGGGTGTCGGGTTTGAAAATATCATATTTTGCCCAGTACCTTCTAATTTTCAAATACAAATATTCAGCTGCCATTCAATTAGATATTATATATGAAAAATTACTTTTGCTGAAATAGGATCTGTTTGTGTTTGTTTTTTTTAAATATATTTAACGTAGCTTTTAACAATCTGAGTCATATCGCTACGATATCTGCAGTGTGGCAGTTTACGGAGATGTCTAGTAATGGGACATCATACCGCAGTTATGTGGCATCCTGTCCCACCCAGTCACACCAGTCCTGACACCAGGCCGGCCAGTCCTAACACCACCCTCTTAATGTTGAACGCCAGGCGAGACAGCTCTAAGTACCAGTTTTATAAGTCTTTGGTATGATTCTGCCGGTGTTCGAACCAGCGATATCCCGCATATGAGGCGGAAGCTCTAACCACTTAGGTCACCAGAGTGATTGAAATCGATCTAATATAACACTAATAACATTATAGAATATAATAAATATTTCTGCACGCAGTATAAAAAAATAGTTCGATAAAACTAACAGATACACGCACTGAGAGTTTGAAGTGGTGTAGTACGGGCTAGATGGAATCTCCTGTGTGCCGTAAGAGGCGACTAATCAAGACAGGAACCATCGTGGCTCAGTGGTTGACGAGTAAGACTTTCGCCCAAGAGGATATGGGATTGGATCCGATGTCGAAACAGGCCAGGTCGTGTTGTGTCCATGGGCAAGGAACTTTACTCAATTTAGTTCGACACTAGATAACCTATGTGTGTGGGTGTGCTGTAACTCTCTGTCTTTTCTGTCTGTCTCTCTGTCTC